>LAPY01001451.1:2867-14514 GCA_000970635.1 Eragrostis tef
CGGCTGCCGGTCAAGGACCGAAGGCACACCACCACACATATCGCCGATACGGCAATACAAGAACACACTGGACGTAGGGTTATTATCTTTTGGGAGGCCCGAACCAGCATAAATCGTGTGTCTCTCTTGATTGATCTTCGTATAAGCAAAGCTCTCTACCGAACCAAATATCTGCCGAATACCCCGTTCAATCGAGTGCCGACAGTTACTGTTACGCATATGAGCAGAAGCAACAGCATGGGTAGGTGTTGTCCACGCTTTGGTGATACAACAACAGTGACAGCACATTGCCGGACGAAGAATTATGAACAGAATTTCGTACACCAAAAGATTCTTGGGACAACGCCGTATTGAACAAAAAGGGTCTTGGGAATGTGATACTGCCTGAACTAGTAACAGGAAACTGAATATGACGAACCAACAAGGATTGCGAAAATACAGTATCATCTTGTTTTGCATTTTCCAAATGAAAAGAGTATGTTTCACAAAACAAAAAACAAAAAAAGGGGTATTTTTTAAAGATCGGAATAAAAGGGGTATAAACAAGATGCCACTAAATTTCGATGGTTAAATACTTGCTGAGTTGAAAAGAGAAATGATTGATGCATTGTTACAACCATTATCACAGATTTATTTATTTAGTACAATTGTGAATGATATGGACATTAGATTGGTCATTTCTGAAGAAGAAGAAGCCATTTCAGATTGCATATGCGGAAAATGGTAGGAGTAGAGGATGATCCAACAAGCAAGTCATGCTGACATTGTGATGCATTTCGTCTGGTATCTGAACAAACATCGTTACATATTCCCACTGCCAAACGGGACAATGACAGTTTTTGATCGAAGTTTGGCTTTCATTGACTGATTTTTTTTTTCTCTTAAACTTGCAGAACTCAAATTTCATACGCATCCGCTCGCAGTCAGCTCAAAAAGGAATATCAAGTGTGCACTCAATAAAATAAGACGCCATGTTGCTATGCATGTAGGATATAGGACAGAAGCAGAGACATCAAAACGTGTTGCGTGATCTCGACTGCGATCGCAACATTGACAGGTCTTGCAGCTTGCAAGATTATTGTTTTTATTGGTCATGCTAAACTTAATTGCGACTTTGCTTGTATGAACGGCTGAATTTGGGTACAAATAACTATTTGGCAGCGTCAGTATTTTAGGATCGCACTGTTGAACAAAGTAGCAGTATCTCTGGTCTGCCTTGCTGGATTTGTCCTTTGCTCTAACTTCATGCAGCAAAGATAAGAACGTCTATAGAAAAGAGAAAGGATAAGAAATCCGCTCAGAATACCGGCGCAAAATATCAAGTCAATTTTCACATGCCAAATATCTCCGGTGAAGGATGCTAAATCCGTGCTAGAGTGTATGAACTAGACAGCTGAACTGCTTGTTCTACAGATGCTGCCCTTCTTCCAAGTTATCTGAGGCAAACTCAGGCAAGCAATCTGGTAGTAAAATAAATCGAAGTCTTTTTCTGACAGGGATTGTATTTGCAGAAGGCTTATTCTTAAGTGGTAAACAACATTCGGCAGGTGTCTATTTGCATTACTGTTTCACACCTTGAATGGTTTGAAGGTTGCAGCATGCCAGCTGCAACGCTGTTTTGACCAAAGTATGAATTCTGATAATGTTTCGGCCACCTTGACTGTCCAACATAACGTTACATGAGCATCTTCAGAACTCTGATTAAGTGCATTTATATAACATGCAAAGTCAGATATGAGAACTAGGTGTAAAACAACAGGTGAAACATACATACACATATGATGGGGATGCACTTTATATCTGGATTTGTCTCTTGCACTGGCTCATGCGGCAAACATTTCAACGCTGATGCGTGCAGTGCCCACTGCCACCGATCGAGCATCTGCATGCTCAGCTGATAATGTATGCGAGTGTCAGCAAAAGTCATGGGTTAGATAGATAATATTGGCAGCATCGGCATTCATGTCCAGGAGGTGAGACGAGGCCACTGAAAGAAACGCTGCGTGCGGACACGGCTCGAGCGCAGCAAGAGACAACATAGGACAGGGGAGCAGGGAACTGCTGAGCTCGTCTCATCGTCTCGTGAGCTCAGAAAGTCTTGACTGACAGCACAGTGCTGATAACTGATATAATACCTCCAACTATTGTTGTTATGTAGTAGGAGCATGGACAAGAGTCAGTGGCAAGATCGACGATTGTTGACATTGCCCATGCTTGAACAAAAAGTTGGTATAGTAATGTTTTTGGCAAAATGTTCTATTTCCTTCAAGCACATAAAAGCATCCAGCCAAAAGATATGCAAGGATATATTTGGTTATTATGTTGTGGATTCCATCTACTAGCTAGGTACTCATAAGTAGCATGAAGGCAAAGTAAAAAACGTCGTGATATAACAAAAGATCACCTCAAAAACTTAACACACTGAACTCCCGTTTCTTCTGAAAAAATTACCATGATGACAAGAAAGTGAAGATATGCCATACGCTGCGCTTGCTAGCAACCAATTTTTGCACCTTAGAAGGGGTTTGGAATGCAGTTATAGTTCCGGCGAACAACTCCTTGCCTCAAGGTCAACTTCGAGGTGTACAGTAACGGCCGGCGCGTCCACTGGTCCCACATACCAGTGGCACACTTAGCACCAGTCAACGGGCTAACCGCTCGCGCTGAATGAATACTGAGAAAGTGGTCAGCAACTGCCCCCTGCTCTTCGCGGCGCCGCGTACGTATCGCTCGGCGAATTTAAAACCTGGTAACGATGGCGATTCAGCTTCACGTCCCTCCCAACCAGCCGACGCGGTGCTATACGATCTGATGGTGGCCCGAGAGCTGCTTGTATGTCCGGATATGAACCGCACGCGCTACGCGGCGACCGTGACCTGCGTGGTAGTACGTTGCACGCGCGCGCCAGTGCCGAATCGTCAATGCCGGCCGGACTCGAGGGCCTCCATATCGGGCGTCGCGGTCCCCGGCAGATTCTGGCCTGGCCGATCGGTCACGGGTGAAGGGAAAGGACGCGATCGAGGGAAGGACAGTGGAAATTCTCGGCGTCGGTCCATCAGTATAGCAACCGCAGGCGCGGCAAGGGAGATGATGAGATGACGACCGGGATTCCCGGGATGAGCGAGGCAGGCAGCTTGTTTGCGGTTGCGGAACCTACACCACAACAAGACGTGCTTAGCCTTCAGCTGCAGATCAGTCCAATCCCGTGAGCCACGACACTGCAGATCAATCAAATCATTTTACACAATGCCCCACTCGGTGGACAGGGGATGCGTTTGAGACGAAGATTACCGTCAGCTAATCAAGATAGAAGCGGATTCATCGCCTCATAGGCAGACGGGCACACAACATAATGCCTTGATGAAACAATAGAGCCGAAAGTCAGCTATGCGCATCTCCATTCTCCAGCAGCAGCTCACAAATCAGGTTGTACGAATGGCACATAGCGATGTTTCATCATGGTCACGGGACAAGGAGATGATGAGTTCGTCTCGTCGTCCCGTGACCATGATCTCACAGGCCTGACTATATAACCGACTGAGCACTGACAGTAGATGCCTTAAGTACTGTTTTTAACGACGTGATCAAAGGATGCCAACTGCTAGCGTCCACAGTTTCGATTTGAAAACCTGACAAATTGTCGCCCAGCGTGGTCACTTAGTTTTAAACTGGATGATGTTTCTGCGACGCTACAAACTTCTGTTACAGCGTGAATCGTTTTGCTCGTCACACTGCGACTTGAAACCAGATTACTGGAGTACACTGGTCCGAGAATTTGAACTCGGTCAATCTTGGATCATTGAGTCGCGCGGCCCGACGGTTTGCACACACATTTTTCTCACTTTGTCACAAAATAAATTCGATGCCAACGAAAAACAACTTAGTACATTCGATTGTGCTGTGCCTGCATTTGGTCGACTCTAATTTTCTTTTCTGTTCGAGGAATCTTTCTGACTTGTCGGCTCCATCCTTGTCGCAGTTGAGCTGCCCGGTACTAGCAGACACATGCGCGCTGCACAGCACCTCTCCGGCGCGGCACCGCTCGGTGGCGACCTCGTCGCGAGGCATTCAGTTCCACGTCCCTTTCAGCCAGCCGGACAAACGCGTAGCGGCGGCGGCCACACACGGGACAAACGGAATTTTGGACACCTCGACATCGACTGCCGGACACCTCCTTGTCTAGCGGCGGCGGTCACAACACGCACGCGCGCTGCGGTGCGGAGGTACGATACGAGCCAGATGGAGATGTCGACGCGCATCCTGCATATGGGCTGGGTCGTCGTTCTATCGGCAAGTGACAGGACCGCTCCAGGCAGGCAGACCTGGGAGATGGTACAAGATGATCTGCCGCTCCTGCCTGGTCCCTCGCTAAGCATTCTCATTTGCGTTGCTTGCATTTTCCAGGGATGCAGGGCGTGGCGTCGTACTGTGGTAACGACGTAACGTAGGATGGTCCCATGCTTAGGAAGTCCGCTCTGATCAGTGTGGTTTCTCTCGCGGTCTCAGTTCCACACATGAAGATATGCTCCTAGCTAGTAGAATGCATGCGCGGTTCAGCTTGGATTAACCGCACATGGATGGGCATGCGCGGATGTATCTGCAGCATGCCCCTCTGCCAATGTTGGTTGCCACCGTGTGAATAAGGTGTTACTGTGACCAGGTCGACCAGCAGGACTGCTGGATCGAGTAGGAAAGGAAATCAAGGACCAGGTGAGGTGATTCAGCGGAGCGGAGCTGTTGGCGGACGGTTGCTCTGCGTTGGACCAGCGATGACGCCGAGACGAAGAGAACGAACGGCATTTCTGTTCCGATGACGCCCGCCGTTCCTCGCCGGTGGATCGAGCCGGACAGCGGCTACGTATTGCGTGGCGTGACCCGCAATGACACGAGCTGGCGCTAGCGTTCGGTTTGCTGTGCTGTGCTGTGCTTTTTCCTTGGGACCGGTCCTGGTCTTCCAGAAAAGCTCTCAAGTCTGAATTCTGCCGAGTATTTTCCTTCCACATTCTGGGCCTTCTGGCAGTCGCTGCATGTTTAGGCCCATGTAGTGCTATTACCTGTTGATCCAGCCCACTCGAAACCCACATGCTCCCTCTATACTCCTACATACTAGCCCAATTGAGTACTTGACCAGCTGCTCGTCGAGCATTTTTCATTTTTCTGCAAGCCTGACAAAGCGTTCGTTCCGTGGCGGCCACAAACGGAGGTTCCGGCAGCTAGACATCGACCTCCGGATGCCGGATGATCTTGTCTAGCTAGCTGCCCCATGCAAATGTCGATGCCCCCATCATGTATGCTGGCTGAGGCTGGGTCGTGGGCCGCGAGAAGATACACAGCGATAATACCATAGAGCTGTTAGCAGGGAGTCTCTGTTAGCGCTCACGGCCCGCGACCCGGATTCGTGCTGGGAAGGCGATGAATATTATAGTGCACACATGACACATGCCCTCAAAGGTCCCACGCGTTCTTGTCAGGAGGGATGAAAATATTGACGGAAATTTTCAACTTATTTCCAGAAAAACAAGAAATGGCAAAAACAGTTATGGGAAATATGGAAACGAAAATGAAAATAGAAAAATCTACAAAGAAATGAAAGTGGAAATGATAGAGAGTTTTTGATCGAATAGACGAAATATCATATTACTTCAAAAAATTTGTTGAAAATGCCGTATACAATAGTCATAATTGATTTTTTTTTTCCTTTACTCAACTAGCCCAAACGTCAAGCCAAACTACCTCATGTAGAAATAATCGACTCGCTTGTAAATAGTCACTGATTTGGTGGTGATTGCCCTGCTTTCTATCCACCTGTAATCCAAATATAACCCTACCTCTATCGTGATTGACTGATTGCCATGTGCACAAACGCCTCATTCCATTCACTTAATTACGTCAATATTCACATATTAATTTTCAGTCTATTTAATCATGTGAGTGGTTGCATGAACACATGCCATTGTATATATTAGAGCTCGATATTTTCAATCACAATTATCGGGCTCTGACCGTTATCGACATATTCTCATTCCGATAGTTTCACTTTCAATATCCCAACATTTTCTGTATCATTTCTATTTCCAAGATTATCGATTTCAATTTCGTTTTTGACTAAATAATATGGTTAGAAAATGATAATATATATAGTACTTAGCCTACTTGTCAGGGCTCATTGCTGCAGGTTCAGCAGCGAGATTAACACGCGTTCATTTGTGTTAGCTGTCGCCTGCCAGCCGACTCTCGGATCGATCTGCAACCTTCACTCACAATTTTCTGCATAACCCAATGCTCAAGTTCTGTTGTCAGTTTTTCAGGTCGATATCTCAAAAATAAGACAAGTTCTTTTTCATGAAGGGTATATAAGAAAACATTTTTGAAGCAAACTGCCACCTATTTTCACTGCATTGCAGTTTGATCGTATATCTTTAGTGCACTGCTTCACTGTATTACAGTTTCATGAAGCAAGTGGAGTTTTTAGCAGAATCAGATATTTGCCTCACCGCCAAGCTCTCTAGCTTCGTCGCAACCTGAACCTAATTCAGAACCCTTTTTTTTAAACAAACCTAATTCAGAACTTGACAAGCACTTTTTCGCCTAGATGTACTCGTCAACGGAGAATACACCGGCGCGCTCCGCTCTCGTCAACGGGTCGGACAAATGCTCGCGCTGAATGTATCAATGGTCCGCTTGCTTCTTTGACTTCACACAGGTGAACTGCCCTTCCTTCCCCTGTTTCTACATCAGTTGGCCGCGGCGCACAGCAAGTCAGCAACTGCACCCTCCTGCGATTGCGTCGGTATTGATTGATCGACTCGGCCGAAGTATTAGCCTGACGTGAAGAGGAAAAAACTCAATCAAAAGAAAAGGACAAACTATAAGAAACCACTGACAGATTGATACCTGGAACAAAAGACATCTGGTCAGTCATAAGCATTATCCACTGATCGCTTGGCTCCCATTGATCAGCATCTAGTACTAGCAAGTAGCAACCTATCTCCTCCTTGAAAAGAAACATGCAGGTGGGTTTTAAACTCTCTTGAAAATTATTCTATTTCTTTTTCTTTATATGTTCCACCACATGTAGAACACTGCTGCAACCTACCATTTCTCCATGCTCGCTGTTACTGCTTGGCATTTTTCTTTTTTGAAAAGAAGTAGCATATCGTTGATTTAGTCTCCATGTGGGAGGCATAAACAAAATCAGTTAAATGTCAGATTGACCTCGCGACCTAGTCCTAAAGAAAATATATACACAATTTTTATTTCAACTCGGCTATACAAGTGTTCGTAGACACAAAATGTAAAACTGTATAAACGGTTGAACCCAAAATGCATCCAAGTTTACTCAATGATTTTCGATAAAAAGGACATCCGTTTACAGTTTGCCCCCATGAAAACAGTAGTGAGGCAACTCAATAATACACCACCAGCATGAGATTACTGTGTCTATGAGTAATACTGAAATTCCCAAAGACTCCGTCACAAGATACTTATATGCTTGCCGTGACAAGGATCTGAATGTAGCACCGGACGTGATGGGTGGTAACAAATAAATTTTATTGTTTCTTCTACTAATCACCAAAGGGGTGGTGGCGCAGTTGGCTAGCGCGTAGGTCTCATAGCTATTGAGTTATCCTGAGGTCGAGAGTTCGAGCCTCTCTCACCCCAACTATAATCAAGCGATGATGAATAGCTTGTGACAACTTGGGTCGTCACAGTCATCTGAACAAGATGATACAGCGCTTGCTGAGCTTAGATTTTCCTTTTCTTTTTAATCTGCGAATGTGCCGACGATCATCACCACTTGGACTTTTTTTAAAAAAATTATCTGCTAATGTGCCCCCAGGCTCAACGGCCTCGGTTGGTGATGCAATCTGTAGGAACACTCAGTGGGGCTAGCAGGTCGTACTGCTAGACTAGCGACATCGCGTTGTCCTCTCCGCTCTTTCATCGCGCTTCCTTCCACGCGGACCTTGATTGGAGAATGAGGTTCGCATCATCTGTAAAGAGCACAATGCCTAGCTTCGCAAAAAAGAAAGGGAAAAAAAAAAGCACAATGCCTAGAGACCACGAAGTTCTTCCTGCTGTTGTACGGCTACTTTATTTTCCTATTCAAAAATGCTTCAGAGCCGACTGCAAAGACCGACTTTGGTACGACCAGACGGCGCCGTTGCGATCCTTCGTCACATCGACAATACGATGGAATACGCTGGACCGGCAGAAACCAATGTATTAGCTCATATTAAGCCCAACTGTACCTACTAAGCCGACGTATAACCCTGTCTCAGTTCACTTTTCGGCGGCCGTGCACGATCTGACGTGAGGTTTTGCTTGTTTTTATCTTCTAAACCTAAGAGATCAGTTGCAATCACATTACATGTTACAAGCTCATGATTCATGGTTGTTGGTAGCATTGCTAAGTATTTCTGGCAGGAAGAGAGATCAACGCACGTTGACATGCCTCAGAGTTTTTGCTGTGAGAATCTACAGAGTATCGGCTTGGCAAAAGCAGCGTACGAGTAGTCGGACGCTTGGGCTTTCTTTACGTGGGCTTGGCCACCTCGGCCTTCATACCGCAAACGTACGCGTATAGAGCAGCGTACATCTGGTTCACACCGTGACAATTGCTCTGTTGGGTCGGTAAACAGTCAGACGTTCCAGCGTACATCATGTTACAGCGCTTGCTGAGCTTAGATTTTCCTTTTCTTTTTAATCTGCGAATGTGCCGACGATCATCACCACTTGGACTTTTTTTAAAAAAATTATCTGCTAATGTGCCCCCAGGCTCAACGGCCTCGGTTGGTGATGCAATCTGTAGGAACACTCAGTGGGGCTAGCAGGTCGTACTGCTAGACTAGCGACATCGCGTTGTCCTCTCCGCTCTTTCATCGCGCTTCCTTCCACGCGGACCTTGATTGGAGAATGAGGTTCGCATCATCTGTAAAGAGCACAATGCCTAGCTTCGCAAAAAAGAAAGGGAAAAAAAAAGCACAATGCCTAGAGACCACGAAGTTCTTCCTGCTGTTGTACGGCTACTTTATTTTCCTATTCAAAAATGCTTCAGAGCCGACTGCAAAGACCGACTTTGGTACGACCAGACGGCGCCGTTGCGATCCTTCGTCACATCGACAATACGATGGAATACGCTGGACCGGCAGAAACCAATGTATTAGCTCATATTAAGCCCAACTGTACCTACTAAGCCGACGTATAACCCTGTCTCAGTTCACTTTTCGGCGGCCGTGCACGATCTGACGTGAGGTTTTGCTTGTTTTTATCTTCTAAACCTAAGAGATCAGTTGCAATCACATTACATGTTACAAGCTCATGATTCATGGTTGTTGGTAGCATTGCTAAGTATTTCTGGCAGGAAGAGAGATCAACGCACGTTGACATGCCTCAGAGTTTTTGCTGTGAGAATCTACAGAGTATCGGCTTGGCAAAAGCAGCGTACGAGTAGTCGGACGCTTGGGCTTTCTTTACGTGGGCTTGGCCACCTCGGCCTTCATACCGCAAACGTACGCGTATAGAGCAGCGTACATCTGGTTCACACCGTGACAATTGCTCTGTTGGGTCGGTAAACAGTCAGACGTTCCAGCGTACATCATGTTACAGCGCTTGCTGAGCTTAGATTTTCCTTTTCTTTTTAATCTGCGAATGTGCCGACGATCATCACCACTTGGACTTTTTTTAAAAAAATTATCTGCTAATGTGCCCCCAGGCTCAACGGCCTCGGTTGGTGATGCAATCTGTAGGAACACTCAGTGGGGCTAGCAGGTCGTACTGCTAGACTAGCGACATCGCGTTGTCCTCTCCGCTCTTTCATCGCGCTTCCTTCCACGCGGACCTTGATTGGAGAATGAGGTTCGCATCATCTGTAAAGAGCACAATGCCTAGCTTCGCAAAAAAGAAAGGGAAAAAAAAAGCACAATGCCTAGAGACCACGAAGTTCTTCCTGCTGTTGTACGGCTACTTTATTTTCCTATTCAAAAATGCTTCAGAGCCGACTGCAAAGACCGACTTTGGTACGACCAGACGGCGCCGTTGCGATCCTTCGTCACATCGACAATACGATGGAATACGCTGGACCGGCAGAAACCAATGTATTAGCTCATATTAAGCCCAACTGTACCTACTAAGCCGACGTATAACCCTGTCTCAGTTCACTTTTCGGCGGCCGTGCACGATCTGACGTGAGGTTTTGCTTGTTTTTATCTTCTAAACCTAAGAGATCAGTTGCAATCACATTACATGTTACAAGCTCATGATTCATGGTTGTTGGTAGCATTGCTAAGTATTTCTGGCAGGAAGAGAGATCAACGCACGTTGACATGCCTCAGAGTTTTTGCTGTGAGAATCTACAGAGTATCGGCTTGGCAAAAGCAGCGTACGAGTAGTCGGACGCTTGGGCTTTCTTTACGTGGGCTTGGCCACCTCGGCCTTCATACCGCAAACGTACGCGTATAGAGCAGCGTACATCTGGTTCACACCGTGACAATTGCTCTGTTGGGTCGGTAAACAGTCAGACGTTCCAGCGTACTCTATGGCAGCGTTCCCTTCCTATTTCTGGGATGAGCTTCATGAAAAACAGGCAAAACCTATCATTCTTTTCTCAGATAAGTGTCTACATTTTGGACCGGATTCAACTTATGGCGGCCCATTATTCCGGCTAGCTTGCCCATCATTCTTTTCTCTCTCGATCTGGCCCACTCTACTGTGTTGTTGAGACAAGTTCTCGAGGCTCAAAGAACCCTAGATCCAATTCACCTCATTCGACCGTCTCGCTGGAGACCCATGCCGCTAGGAAACCCACACTTTCATGTTATGGAGAGGGGAACCCACGCTTTCATATTACTATGTCATTTTCCTCAAATCTCATAGGTTAACTGGAGATGAGCCTCTCAAATTATAGACATAATGACTAAATAAGTCGGCTAAACATAGGATGAGCATTGACACGCGTCGACCGCTCGACCCAAAATATGCAAAGCTCATTCCAAACTGTCAATACAATATTATTCGATCACCACATGTATAACTCCGGTATTCTTCGGTATGCATTTCAATGCCTAGGATCAATATACACACCGCTAAGCCCACCATTCTTGGGCGATGATGGCGTATCTAGGTCACGGGAAGGCTACCGAGCGGCATTTCTGTCACGACAAGGCCCACCATTCTTGGGCGATGATGGCGTATCTAGGCCCATGGGGTACGGTGGTCCAGCAAAGAGGGGAGGGAAAAAAATTACTCTCCGAAGTACTGTAGCACCACTCCCACTCCAGGCGACGCGACAGGCTGAGCCCAGCAGGCCGTGGGCTGCGCTACGTCAACGCGAGCGTAGATTCTACGCTGAGAGGACGTATAATCCGCGCAAGAGGTACCCGCATATCCAAATACGGTATTGCTCGCGAATTCTACCGCGAAACACCCAAGCCCTAACGAGATCTCAGCCCTAACCGCCATGGCCCCCGCCGCCGCCTCTTCCGACGCCGGCGAGCGCGTTCTGCGCGAGGACGAGCGCGGGGTTCCTCGTTCCCTCCGCCTCCTCGCCGCGCTCGTCGAGGCTGAGTCCCTCCGCTACGCCGCCGCCACCGCCTCCCGGCGTGCGGACTCCGATCTCGTCCGTGCCTTCCGCGGCGGCGCGGCCCCC
>LAPY01001451.1:15333-27851 GCA_000970635.1 Eragrostis tef
AGCGTGGGCCTTGCCGTGGCGGGAAGAGGACGGCGTCGGCGGCGGCCAGGGCCGGGGAGGAGCACGAGGATAAGCGCCGCCGCGTGCGGCCGTGTCTGCCGCCCCCACCCATCGCTTCCAATTAGGTTATGAATCTCCAATTTCTTTTCAGTTCAGTCGATTAATTTGTTCGTCGGTTCGTTTTGTTCTTGTTTAGTTGCGTCTACTTCGTAATGTTTGCCTCTGCAGGTAATGGTTGCTGTCGTCGAGTCGAGGTTGATCGCCGGCCGGAGTGATGACCGCCGGTGTTGGAACCCGATCAACTGTCTGAAGGTTGCAGCTCTGCTGAAGTAGGAAACCTCCTCTACAACCAAACGATTCAAACTTGAGGATACCGACTCCAGCATCTGACGGCTTTCAATCTGTCTGAATTAGCAAAGTCGATATAGTCTAGATTGTCAGAGTTTTTGGCGAATCGATGTCGATGTCAGTATTTCAGTTCGAGTCGAGGTTGATCGCCGGCTGGAGTGATGACCGCCGGTGTCAACCCGATCAACTGTCTGTGAAGCTTGCAGCTGTGCTGAAGTAGGAAACCTCCACTACAACCAAATGATCAACTTGAGGATACCGACTCCAGCAGCTGACGGCTGTTTCAATCTTCGTCTGAATTAGTAAAGTGGATATAGTTTAAATTGGTGAACTAAGTCAGTGACGCTTGACGTCAATTTCAGTTCGAGATTTCTCTGTAGTTCTTGTGTGTGTGACAATATACATCAATGAAAATATAGTTTAGTGTTTTGCTTTATATTCTACTGTCAGCATAAACCAGTGACTTTATATAAGACGTGATTTTTCAGCATGGTCACTTTTCGGAATTTTCTTGTGAGTCCTGAAGAAAAAAGAAACAAATTATAGAATACATACTTCTGCTGTTCCTTGAGAAGCTCGAAATAACAGAGGATCTCACTTTTTTGAAGCAATCTGTCGCCTGTTTTCACTGTATTGCAGTTTGACCGTATATCTGCCGTGCAGTGCTTCAGTGTATTGTTGTAGTGCTACGGTAGTCCCTCTACCCAACTCTTGCATCCTAGGATGCAAGAGTAGAAATCAATCTCAACCATTGATTTTGCTAAATTAAAATAATTAGGTAGAATTAAAATTAGTAAGCTGATCAGACTGTAATCCATGCCCTGAAAATGGGGGATCTCTTCCTCTGCAACTCCTCTCCGATCATTCTCTTCCATGACAATTTTTTTTAGCATGGCTTATTTTGTGATCCGTTTTCTTTCTTTTGGTAACACGGCACGTTCTACCAGACCATGTCACGTTATTTTTTAGAACCCTAACAAAATGACACGTTCTATTTTCTCCCACCATTAACCTTCTTTTCCTAGCATGCTAGGATTCCTGAAATTTTTTTTTACCAAACCGTGGTATGACTGCACACATTTTGCATGTCACGTTCTATTTTTTTAAAACATGTTACGTTCTTCTTCCAACACGTGGCACGGTTACTCAAAATTTGGTCACATACGTGGACATCTTTCCAAACAAATGAAAAAATCTTCTAAAACAAACTCAGAAAAAATCTCTGTGCATGGGTTTGTATCTTAAAAGGAATTACTTTACAAAACAGAAAATAACAAATAACCAAAAGTAGTTATGGGTGAACCTCAACATCTACTCGAATGGGCGGCCCACAGTTATTTGGTACTACCGTAGCGGGAGCCTTGTAGTTTCGTGAAGCAAGTAGTGTGTTTTTAGCAGAATCGGATAAACTGATTTGCCTGACACCGTCAAGCTCTCTAGCTTCGTCGATACCTGAACCTAAATCAGAACTTGGCAACCACATTCCCCTCTCAGCTTGCCGATGGACTTTGTGTCGGTATCCATTTGATCGACTCGGCCGAAGTATTGGCCTGACTTGAGGTGGAAAAAGCTAAATGAAAAGAAAAAAAAAACATCGGAGGCAAACCAGTTCACAGTTTGGATTAAAAACATTCAAGTTTATACAGTTGGACTTGGACCCAAAATGCATGTTTATTCAATGTTTTTGGATAAAATAAACATCCGTTCACAGTTTATACCCATCACTACTGTAACGAGGCGACTCGATAACACAGCACCAGCATGAGACTATTTTGTCTCTGAGTAAAACTGATATTCTCAAAGACTCCGTGAATATATGATTTTGCCGTGACAAGGGTCTGAGTGGGAGCAGCGGGCGTGAGGGTTGGTGCTAACCAAGTTAACTATGATTAAATATAATTTGTTCTTCCTCTTATCAGCAAAGGGGTGGCGGCGCAGTTGGCCAGCGCGTAAGAGTTCGAGCCTCACTCACCCCATAAATAATCAAGCGATGATGAATTAGCTTGTGGCAACATGGGTCGTCACAGTCGACTTAACAAGATGATACAGCGCTTGCTGAGCTTAGATTATCTTTTGTATTTTTTTTTTAATCTGCCAATGTGTCGACGTTCATCACCCACTCGGTAAGTCGGATTTTTGAGATTTCAGGCCCATCTGCTCCGAACTGCGGCGATCGGTGATGCAATCAGTAGGAACGCTCACTGGGGCTAGCAGCATAGCACGTGTGGTCGCGCTGCTGGACCAGGGCCATCACCACCCCCACGATTCTCCATCGACACGATTGCTGGCATGGCAGCATTGGGTCGGTGGTCACGGGCGATGAACCAAACGAAGGGCATTGCGGCAGTTTCCACACGCTGTTTCGGCGTGATCCATCGATCGATCGGTTGTCCGGTTCCTCGCTCGACAAGCTGATGATGATGTGTGCGATGCATGGAACTTGCGTCTACTCAGTTGAGTGAGTTCGTCCCGTTGTCCTCTCCTCTCTTTTATCGTGCTTCCTTCCACGCTGACCTTATTTGGAGAATGAGGTTAGCATCGTCTGTAAAGAGCGCAATGCATAGAGAACACGAAGTTATTGCTACTGTTGTACGGCTACTTAATTTTTCTATCTCTAATTTTTTTTGATAGGTTTCTATCTCTAATTTCTTGGATGAGCTTCATGAAAAAGGAAAAAATTATTACAGAAAAGAAAAACGATTGCATACAGAATGGGCTCGGATAAATCTGGCAGCCCATTGTTCCGGCTAGCTGGCCCATTCGTTTCTCTCTCGATCTGGCCCACTCTACTGTGCTGTTGAGACAGGTTCTCGAGGCCCAAGGAACCCTCGATCCAAGTCACTTCACTCGACCACCTCGCCGGAGACCCATGCCGCCGGCGAGGAGCCCGGCCCCGGGCCTACGGCGGCGCGGCGTCCTCCTTCCCATCCTCCTCCTCCTGCTGCCCCTGCTCCTCCTCCTCCATCACCTGAGCTCCTCGCCTCGCCCCATCCCCGCGCTCCGCAAGCCCTCCCAGGCCTGCGACCACTCCGTCGGCGAGTGGGTCCCCGACGACTCTGCTGGGTCCTCACTCCGCTACGACCACACCTGCAAGGATATCTTCAAGGGGTGGAACTGCATCGCCAATGGCAAGGCCAACGGCCGCGACCTTCTCCGGTGGCGGTGGAGGCCCTCCTCCGGGTGCGAGCTCCCGCGGCTCGACCCGCTCCGGGTTTTGCAGCGGAGCTCCTCGCCTCGCCCCATCCCCGCGCTCCGCAAGCCCTCCCAGGCCTGCGACCACTCCGTCGGCGAGTGGGTCCCCGACGACTCTGCTGGGTCCTCACTCCGCTACGACCACACCTGCAAGGATATCTTCAAGGGGTGGAACTGCATCGCCAATGGCAAGGCCAACGGCCGCGACCTTCTCCGGTGGCGGTGGAGGCCCTCCTCCGGGTGCGAGCTCCCGCGGCTCGACCCGCTCCGGTTTTTGCAGCGGCACAGGAACACCAACATTGGTTTGTTTCTCGTTCCCGTCTCGTTATGCGTGGTAACTGCTTGAGAGCTGAATTGATTTAGTACGTGCTGGTGAAGTTGTGTTGCGGCCTCTTAGTTTTAGTGGCAGTTGATTTGGGAGCTAGGGTTATTGAGCGAGTTTGACGGAACCTGTGTAGAATGTATCCTCCTTTGTGTTGTTTCTGGCTCTTTAATTCCTTTGTTCTTGATAGATCAGCACGCAAGAAATGTAGTTGTACGGGGCTTGCCTTGTTTGCAATGTGTGGTGACCGCTTCGGATGGAAATTGGGTTGAAGTTATATGTGCTTTGTTGTTGATGGTAACAGGCACAACTTTAGATGCTTAAATGAGTGCCATCTTGCTTCATGCTTGCGATTTAAACTGCAAAATGAGGATACAATTATCTTGATGCAAGCTTAATAAGTTGGAGGCAATATGTTCTAATTCACGGCTTGGTCCAGCTTTATATACCAAGAACCACTCGTTCTGCCATATTTTGTCGTGGTGATGATTGTTTAATTCTCTGTCGCAGGATTTGTGGGCGATTCGTTGAACCGTAATATGTTTGTCTCGTTGGTCTGTATGCTTAGGGGAGTAAGTGGGTACGTTCGCAAATGGCGTCCAGCTGGCGCAGACAGAGGTTTCACCTTCCTACGCTATAACCTCACTGTGGCATATCACAGGACAAATCTCTTGGTACGCTATGGTAGGTAAGAAGTGCCATTTGGATTATGACCCAAATATGGTTGTTTTGAATATGGGTTTCTTGTATTGTTTATGTGAACTATCCTTCTGCAAATTGGGAGGTCTTGCTTGCTGTTTCGCGCTCTGAGTAACTTGGGAGCATTGAACTTTTTCCCAGTAGATTATTCTTGCTACCTGTTTTTAGGTTACTTCAATATACATTCTCTTATCAGTCCACTGTTTTGTTTTGATTCCCTCTGTTTGATTCCTCGGGCTTTTTGTTGTTCCCTACCGTACTTCATATGTTGTTTTCATCATTGATAAAAATTCCTATCTTTAAATTGTAGGTGGTCAGCCGGTTCAAATGGAGGTCCTCTAGAGTCTCTTGGACACAAGCAGGGTTACAGAGTTGATGTGGATGTACCTGACCAAACATGGGCAGAGGCATCTAACTTCCATGATATTCTTGTTTTCAACACTGGGCATTGGTATGTAAACAGGGTCATAATCGAGAAAATAGTAACAATTTGTATTCTTAGGTCGAATTATCAGGACATTATGTTTTAGTGTGGTCAGTCAACAGTTCAACAAGTTATGTTTGTCCTTCATTTAAGTATATTGTAGTCATATTTACTCAACTAGCTAATGTTCACAAATTTATTTTACTCTTCTCAAGGCAAGTTATTATATTAGCCAATAATGATTGTGTCATAGCCTGTACACATGATTTAGTGCTACTGAAACTGAAATTTTGCTTATACCTTAGTAGTGACAATGTTGTTAACTATTCAGTTGCTTTGTATCTCCCAGAGAACATTGCTGTGGAGTGTTGATCGCAACTAGACATGTTAGTTTCTGTCGATGAACTGTTTTTGTTCCTGAACTAGAGAAATTGTTGACATATACACTGAAATAATGAGGACCAACTTATCACTCTGTCACCCCCTAATTTCCTGAACCTTGTATCTCTTGTCTAATTGTAGCGTTTAAAACATCTTATTGTTGGTCTTGTCTTGCTTACTCGTTACACATAGGTGGTGGGCCCCTTCAAAGTTTGATCCAACACAGTCGCCCATGCTGTTTTTTGAGAATGGAAAGCCAATTATACCTCCTTTACCTCCACCCGCAGGACTGGATTTGGCTCTTAAACACATGGTATACAAATAGATGCCTTTCTTCAGATTTCTGATAACTTCTCTCTTGATAATATTTATCCATGCTTGAACTCCTAACTAAATCTGGAAGTTCTCTAACTCTGGAATGAACTGGTAAATGGTATTTTTTGTGAAACAATACAATTCCAGTAGACTGATATTCTACTATGTGCATTTTGGCCAGCTTTTGTTGAGATAGTTTTTGCTATGTGCATTTGATTTTGCTGCCCCTCTGACTTTTGTATACCTAAGGCAACAACAACCATAACAATAAAGACTTTCAGTCCCAAGCAAGTTGGGGTAATCTAGAGATGAAATTCCCATCTACTGGCATACCTCTATGTATATCATATTGGTAATTATCTTAATCATTATTTTAATAACCAGTTTTCAACAGATAACATTTGTGAACAAAGCAATGAGACCAAATGGTGTGAAATTCTTCCGCACTCAGTCTCCTCGGCATTTTGAAGGTGGTGACTGGAACGAAGGTGGATCTTGCCAACGTAACAAGCCCCTGTCCTCGAAAGAGGTATTGAGACTAAAGTGCATTAAATTTGGGAACATTTATTTTTTACTTTTTCTTGCATGCTTCCCCTGGCCTTTGAACATAATACATAATGTTAAGTGTTGTTGTGTATGATACAATTGTAATATGGATGACGAGGAAGTGCTTAAATCAGATTTCCGTAGTCTTGTTTCCCGAAGTCATGTGCTTAACAATCGATTTGGTTACTGAATGTAGGTTAAGCCCAATAACGCAAGTGTCTATGCCATCAGCACTGTTTGAGTAGACCTTCTATATTTGTTCGGCAAAGAGGACTTATAGATCTGAATTAGAGATGCAGCATTCATATTTCCTAACATAAAAAATAATAATCCGATTATTCTGATTGCATGTACTTGGACGTTGTGCTAAAGGGCTCCAATCATTGTTGGCTGATTGCAATATTTTATTGCCCCATACATTGTTTAACATAGCATTTCACGTACAGCGTCACATCTTAGATAAAGAACATTTTTTCCCAAAAGAGGATGATCCAACATTTTGCGTCGTATCCTTAGCGATAATTGATGTTAGAGCAAGATTGCGTTGGAAGTTGGAACATTAACATATTTACAGCATAATATGTATTGACAGACGAGCTAATCCCAACTTATCAGATTGCATTTACCTCTTTTTATGTAATGTTATTCAGTAGACTCACTTCCGGTTTTCAAGGTGATTGAATGGCCAACTGTTTCAGTGCTGTCGCCTTTTCTTGTCCAAATTCCAAATGTTTAGAGCACTTTACCAAAAGTGGTGATATTTGGCCTTTGTTGTTTTGAGTTAACTCATATATTGAGATCAAACTTGTTCAGGTGGAAGAATTTTTCTCTTTGGATAATAATGGCACAAATGTTGAAGTGCGCTTGGTCAACCAACACTTGATGAAGGCTCTGGAACAGTCTACTTTCAGAGTTTTGGACATCAGTCGCATGAGTGAATTCAGAGCAGATGCTCATCCTTCAACAACTGGCGGTAAGAAGCATGATGATTGTATGCATTGGTGTTTGCCAGGACCAACAGACACATGGAATGATTTGTTAGCAGTAAATCTTGAGGCAATTGAACTAAAATGAGAAGAGGTTGAGAGCTTGTCACGGAATTCTAGTTTTAACAGAACGGTGATCTGAATGTAAAGTATCAAGTTTTGTTCAGAGTATGAGGCTGATATTCTCTGCAGCTTCATTTCTTCCACTGACATCCTCAACCTTGTAGTTTGAACCATACTGAAGAGTGTTGCTTGTATACAAATACTAGGATAGGCTAAATTCATTTTATTTGTTTGAAGACTTTCTTGAAATTGCAAGTGTAACCTGATGAAATGCAAGACTTCCAACTTCCCAACATTCTTTGTAATTGGTATTTCAGTGCACTGAACCTAGTTAGGAATTGGATGGAATGGGGGTGTTCCATAGTACTGTTTTGGAGACTATTTCAAAGTTTAACTGACAACATTTTCCACTGAAATGCCTCCTTAAGACACCTCTCAAGTGTCTGTAGCATCCTCTTCTCTCTCTGTCCTCTTCAGGTGTTGGGCAGCATCAGAAATGTGTTGGTTGGAGACAATTCTGAGCCGACATCCGATAGGACATTGTGTTTAGTGTGGTTATCTGCTTTTGACTTCTGTTCTGATATATGATATACCACAGCTCCATATGCGGCAGGACAGAAGCTAGTTGCCAACACGATAGAATACTCACATGATATCCCGACATGTGAACCTTAACGAGATTCATGCCGGCCTCGTTGACCAACTTCTTTACTATTTGTGGAATCAAATCCTTAGATTTTGACAAATGCCGACGACAGTCAGGAATAATTGGATTAAACTAGCCCCTCGCATACGTGCAAGCCATTCGCGTGTCGAGACGTACGTGTTGCTCCCCACGTCGTTTTAAGCAGCTCATACGTCGTGCTTGCAAGTACGTCCAAGGTCCAACCCACCAGAACAAAGCTATATAAGTGACCTGCAATCTATGCAACCCCCAGGTCAATCAACCGAGAACAGAAGCCTCTCAAGTCCTAGCTGCAGTCTCCGACGAGCAACATGAGGACGCCGGCTGCTGTCTCCTTGGTTCTCTCCCTCTCTTTGCTCGTCCTCCTCCTCGGGGCCCCGGCTTCGGCGAATGGCTACGGCGGCGGCGGCGGCAATGGCCAGGAAGGCGGTTACACGCCACCGGCCTACGACAAGCCGGTGGTGGGCCTCGACGCCGGGTACTACAGCAAGTCGTGCCCGGACATGGAGGCCATCGTCCAGAAGGCCGTGAAGAAGGCCGTCGACAAGGACTACACGCTCGCCCCCGCCCTCATCCGCCTCTTCTTCCACGACTTCTCCGTCAGGGTACGTGTTCTGATGAAGTCGCATTTGATTATGTTTTGCAAGCATGTTAATAAATAAATTGGCGCGCGCGCAACGAGCAGGGCATCGACGCGTCGGTGCTGGTGGACGCCCCCGGGGGCGAGCGTCGCGCGGACGCGAGCAAGACGCTTCGCGGGTTCGAGCTAGTCGAGGCCATCAAGACGGAGACGGAGGCCAAGTGCGGCAAGCGCGTCGTCTCCTGCGCCGACATCCTCACGGCGGCCGGCCGGGGCGGGTACGGGCGCAAGGACGGGTGGGGGTCCCGCGAGGACGAGGCCGACCGCTACGTGCCCATGGGCGACGAGCCCGTCACCAAACTCATCGAATTCTTCGAGTCCAAGGGACTCAACATCCTCGACCTCGTCGCCCTCTCCGGTGAGCACGAGCAGAATGTTTCCTGCTTCCGTTTCAGACATTGATGACATGCACGATCGATCCGTCGATCCTTACAACACATATTGCCTGCCTTGATGACTTTGCAGGAGCTCACACGATCGGGCGCGCGACGTGCGGCAACGTGAAGCCGGGCCTGTGCCGGCGCAAGCGCTCCGGCCTGCTGCTGGACGCGCGGTACGCCGACTTCGTGACGCGCAAGTGCGCGGCCGGCGGCGACGGCGAGTACCTGGAGCTCGACGGCGAGACGCCGACGGCGTTCGACAACGGCTACTTCAAGAACCTGCTCAGCGGCAAGGGGCTGCTCGCCACGGACCAGAGGCTGCTCCAGGACTCCCGCACAAAGCACTTCGTCGAGTCGTTCGCCAACCAGCGGTCCGGGATCTTCGCCCACCAGTTCGCGCAGTCCATGCGCCGCCTCGGCGAGGCGCAGGTGCTCACCGGCGACGAGGGCGCCGTCCGCAGCAAGTGCTCCATCCTCGAATAGTCTATGAGACGTACGGGGAATGTTATTGGCGTCTATCCATGCATTGATCTCGGCACACCCATGCGTGCTTATGTATTCGGCTCTCAACCTTCCATTTTGGTTTCTTGGATCAGATTGAGAAGAACGGCTGTGCTTTTTCTTTGTTCAAATTTTACTTTTTTTAATCTTTTGTTTTCTTTGTAACTGATGTTTGTTCTGTAAGCTACTCGGTCGTATATATATTGGCCCATCTTATTTGGCTTTGAAGCCATTCGTAATCCTGTTTGCTCCACCTCCTGTTGCCTGTTTATTAGGTCTGAAAACTCTGAAATGATGTAATTAAAAATCAACCACACTTTATCATTACCAGTCCACTTCGAGTCCGAGACGAGTTATATAGGAGGGTTGGGGAAAATGACTCCAACAGTGCCAATTATCAGATGTTAGGAGCCCATGGGCATACTACTGCAGGCCCATTAAACGATAAAGTGGTGGTCGATGTCTTCTCTCTTCTCCATACAGCGACAATAGAATTCTCTCAAAAAAACAATACAGCGACAATAGAATTAAACAACAACAGCAAAGTTCCAAAAAAAAAACTCCAAAAAGAAAAATTCCAAAAAAATGATGCAGGATTTTCCAGGTGCGATGAAAGGACAATTAATCCGAACTGTACATCATTTGATTTGAGTGCTTGGTATTTGTCCTATGGGGTAGACGAAGTCTACACATAGTGAAACTTTGTAATAATGGACGGTTAAATTCATCGAAAGATGAAGAGACCGGGATGTTTTCATTTGCTTGATGAAATAGAGTTCCCTTTATCTAAAAACAAACAAACGTCCTTTCAGAACAAATTTTGATACACCAGGATAGGACACTGCAATCTATTGAAAGAATCGACATTATGCCTTCAACAAAAAGAGAACTACATATACTAATAAATAAATTTTGGGGCAAGAAATGAAAGACCAGGGGGCGATGATACAAAAATGGGCTATGACGCTTTATGTAGCTATAGCAATGAGGATGCCATGGGATTGTAGGACTATTGACGCCGAAAATTACCAACTAAAGCATCAGAATTAAAGAACTATTCATCAATTCTTAATTTTAATAATACGATATTTTGTGCAAGATCATACATAGTATGTGTGGGGGTTGAAAGAATTTTTTTATTCTTTTGACTTGGAGGCCGAGGAGGTTTTCTTCACTTATTTTTCAAAGAAAATAGAACTAGGACATTTGAATTGACGTGAATTCGACACGAATTTAAATGACAGGGGTCTGAAATCTGAGGTTCACGACTCACTTTAAACTTATTAAGTAGTAAAGATTATCATTTTTGTCTTCAATTACAAAAGGTGAAGTCGGGGCTTGGTGGTTCTCATGGTCATGGTTCAGCCAGTAGGGGGGCTTGCGCCCCTAGGCCCTGTTAAGAATGTGTTTAGTTTGAAACAACGTGGGAATCCGTCTATGTCAGCAGACACCGACGGCAAGCTGTAGCTCCATCCTGACACCGATGGCAACCTATGCCCGCCAAAATCCGTCAATGTTCAGTAATTGACGTTCCTTGATTGCATTCAGTAAAAATTCTTAGTACTCTCTTCCACCACCGTACCTTTGTTTTGGAGTCGCCAACTGATACGAGGCCAGAGCTTGTAGATAGCGACACAACAAGCACAAAGGTCCCAAAACAAAACGCCCGGCGTTGTAGAGAAGTACTCGCTGATAGTATATCTTTACTGACCCACTAAGAAATGGCAATTGGGCGTCTCGCGTACTTGCCGTCACCGCGTGGCCGCCCCTACTTCCTGACACGCAAGTGCACGGCTGGCGGCGACGGCGAGGATGCGAGACGCCCAGGAGCGGAGCTACAACTTGTCGTCGATGTCAGCCGACATTGGATTCATGAAAAGCTAGAGTTAAAAAATGCTGCTCAAACAGTGATGGTACATTGACACCGGTAGCAAACGATGCTGACACCGGCAAATCTTCAGACTGGCTTCACCCCTAGAGATGCGAACGGCGTTCGCCAACGGGCACTACAACAACCCGATGAGCGGGAAGGGGCTGCTCCATGACTCCCGGGAAGAGGCTGCTCCAGGACTCCCGCACCAAACACTTCGTCACCTCGTTCGCCAACCAGCGGTCAGCAAAGCATCATCGTCGATGAATGAATATGCTAAATTTTCCCGCCTTGTTACCTTGCTTCCACACTTCCACCGTTGTCTTGAAAGCATAATCCGTAACATTTCACGAAGCTTCTGTTCAGAATGCATTGTTATCATTCCATTTAGAAAGAACACATACGCGACTTCAACAAAATTGTAGGGAATATCTAGTTCCAAAGGGCCCTAACCGCTGTTATAATTCAGCTTTACCGTGTGTATAGATACTTATTCCTGAACTCAACAGGCATTTAAACAGAGACACGATATTCTGACGGTACCAGCTTCCAATATTTTTTTTTGAGCACACCAGCTTCCAAATTAATTGGACAGAAACGTGGTGACACGATAAGTGAGCAGCGCCCTTGGCTCCCCCAAAGCAGCCCGGTTGCCGGGCGTGGGGGAGGCACGCAGCGTGCAGCGACCGGGAGGCGGGGCCCCAGCCGGCGATGCGGCCCAACCTCGCGGCAGAAAGGGACCCAGCCCAAACCCAAGTGCACACCACCTTTCCGCTCCATGGATCGTCGCATGCAAAGCATAGTGTTCTTTTCGTTTTCGGTGTGGCCCCATCCGGCAACATCTCATATCTAGCATCCGATCGATGGCTACGTTGCAAGCACATGCGTTTTGCTCACGTCCCATTAGCCAGCGATCTAGCTTTCGATTATAGAATGATTGTTTAAAGTCTGATGTATCGATTACCTAGTTTTAGCTGGTTGGTGGATTTTTTGGATAAGGCCCCAACGAGGGCCCAAACGAGAGCACTTTCTCCGTATAAATGGCGACCTGGAAGTCTACCTGGCTGGTCTGGGCAACAGTATCTTAGAAGTGAAGTGTATTGTATTTTTTTTTATCATAAAACGCTCAGTTTTGACTGGAAATTTGGAGAGAGGGGAGCAACCGT
>LAPY01001451.1:92219-110297 GCA_000970635.1 Eragrostis tef
CCCCCCCCCGCCCCCGCACACGCGCCCCCGCCACGTCTTCGGAGAAGAGCACGTTGGACACGACGTCGAGCACCGCGCGGAACACGGCGTCCCCGACCCGGACGGGCGGCGCGCTCGGCAAGCCTGCCGCCCTGGGCGTCGCGGACGCGCCGCGTCCGGCGGCCGGACGAGATCAAGGTGGGCGCCGATGGCGTCGCGGTGTGGCTTCCACAGCGGGCTGGAGGTCGGGACGAAGAATACAGACTCCGAGCTGTGCCTGGTGGGTTGTGGAGGGCGAACGGGCCGACGAAGCTGAGGGCGCTCCCGACAAGGGAGGAGAAGACCAATGGGGCCAGTGGTACCCGTACCTCTAATGCTTTCAAGAGTTTTGGTTTCTTCTGTTCGAAAAAAAATTATGGTGAAATGACATTCCAAATTGTTTCCTATTTAACTTGTATAATCTTCAATTCCGCACACAAAATGAATATTAACCAGACCGAGTCGAAAAGGTTATCGTGTTATCAAGCTTCATTGTTTTTAGCAAGAGCGCACTCATACTATCTTTAATTTGTTCATCTTACCAAAACATATCGATGCCATGCCTGAAATCTTCATATAAATAAAACTTCAAGAATGTTATTATATTAAATAATAATTCATTTCTTTTAACTCTCTAATACGATTGATATTTTCAAAGATGCTTCTAGAGATAACAGAACGAGATTTGCTTACTATACAACAACTATTATTACAATGATCAACCCAGGCTATGTAAATGTTATTGGCACCCCTTATATTTAGTTTCTTCGTAGAAATAAGAAAAAATTGTACCAAACATTGGGATTTCGCAACAGTTTATTAGTTAAGCAGAATCTTATAATGGGTTATGAAGCAAATATAAGTTGAAGTTACTTTACACCAGCTTTTTATACAAGTTGCTTACACAACAAGCTAAATTTATGCCAAACAGGGTTATAGATTCTCATAAAATAGGACCGATTATTTTGATGTCATATATATTAGAGCAACTTCTTTGATTTTTGCGTTATGGATACAACCGATGTGAACCCGGGCGGGTTAGATGTCGATCTTTCGGTGAGACGATGGGGATAACTCGATTGGAAAATGGAGACGACGTTCATGGCTCGACTACAACGCCCTAGGACGCTGCACCTTAGCAACTGATACACCACCTCCAATGGTTGCCGCGATCTTGTGGGAGCGCGACCTCTGGCCACTAGGGCACCCGTCCTGCAAGCAATCGAAGAACCAGCAAGAACAAGTAAACAAACACTGAATGCGGGATGGAATTGAAGTCTTAAACAACTTAGATCAACTATGGTGGGGTTCTGAATACAAGAAGACGGGCGGTTTCGCCAACTCGCGCGCTTACAAGGAAGTAGCAATGGCTAACTTCGGCAGCTGCCAGAGGCAATAAGTACATGGGAGGACGACCACATGGGTGCTGGGGTCGTGCTCCAACCCTATGACGCGTCCTTAGTGGACTCAACTTGATACATAGCCCATTGGGCCAAAACCGGGTGAAGATGTATGAGTATGAGGCTGGATCCGTTGGAAAGTAGACTTGATAAGCTTTCCATGAAGTACAAGAACGTCCCAATCGGAGTCCGTATGAAGCCGTGGCGTCCGTCACAAGTTGACCCTGTCTTGCAGTCCGAAACCAGCGCTCGTGAATCCCCTCCCCTTCTTATCCTTGCCATCATTCCTAAGCAAAACAAGAGTGCACGTGTCTCTAGGAGATAAATCAGATGGACAAGAGTTTAGGAAGGAACTCACTTGATAGTTAAGTTGATGAGCACGAGCGCGAGTAATAGGACCAGCCGGCGTTGGTGTTGTTGGTATTAGTGGAGGCGTGGGTGTAACGGTAGTGGCGATGTCCTCATCATCCTCCCCTTCTTGCATTTGAGTCGTCCTCAACTCAAGCTCATCTTCCTCTCCCAAATATGACTTCAAATCTGCAATGTTAAATGTGGGACTAAACCCAAAATCTGCAGGAAGATCAAGCTTATATGCATTCTCATTAACTTTTGCAAGCACTTTAAATGGTCCATCAGCTCTAGGCATCAATTTAGATTTTCTCAATTCAGAATTGGTGTTGTTGGTATTGGTGGAGGCGTGGGTATACCGGTAGTGGTGATGTCCTCATCAACAAAGTTTCAGTTTTCCTAGTACTTTGTTATTCAATAAAAGGGGTCAATGTGGATAACATATTGATCATGTATAGAGATTCTATTTAGATTAATAATTCAATTTGGAACATCGTGCACTAAAATGTCATATATTTAGGAACAATCTACGAACTTTAGAATATCTGTATATCCATTTCTAAAATCAAGGTCCACCTCCAATTCAAACAGAGAACCCGACGAATATATCGCCATGGGGAACCCCCAATTTAGCTAGATTACATCTGTCAAGCCTGAATCCGCCTACTCTCACTACGGATGAAGACGATGTTGCTGACGAGTACCCACCTTGGGTTCTTTTGAGTCGCAAATCTACATTGCCAAGAGCTCCACTGTCGACTTCTCCAAGACTTGGGACAATCACAATATCCTCTGTCCTCGCCGCCAGTTGCACATCTTGTACCTGTGCGTCGATAGACATGATGTCGAGATGCCCCTGTAGCCCTGTCCCTCTCCACGGAGGAAGATATAATCGTCATCCGCGTCACTGTGAGCTGCCAGAAGGACGAGATGAAGAACATTGACTATTATGTTTACCGGGCCACCAACAAGGTTGTTGGTGATGAGAAGTCGTTACTAATATTGCTCAAGCGCGACCTCAGCCCCTAGAACAACTTCTACGTAGAACATACCATCGTTTTGCTTGGCGACACCAGTCATCAAACAACGCTCGGTTGCCGAACCGAAATCTACGTGCGCCCTCATGTCCAAGGTGTTCAAAGGCACTACATCATCATTGCGCTCAATACATCAACTTGGGAGATGCATATAGAGTTTCCCCAAAGGAATTTCATTCTCTCTCTCTACAACTCCAAAAAAGAAGATCGTACTGTGAACATATCTCGCCGAACAAGGAACAAAGGCACTAGTGTGGAAACGATTTTGAGCATGCCAATTGCAAGGTCATCATCAAATGAAATCTTTTGAATGCAACTTGAAAATCTTTGATTCAGTTGAAACTCTATGAACTCAGATTTAAATCATGTTAAATTTTGTTGAAGATGAGTTGAAACTTTTTAAAATCAAGTTGAAATGTTTGAACGTGTTGAAATTTTCTTTGACGGACATGAAACTCGATAAAAGTTTGGCCAGTTCCGAACACAAAGTTTTTCTTCTCCCATTTTGTGATAGCTGAATTTTTGACTTGACTAATTATTTGAGTTGGCTTCTCGTTGTCATTGACCAAACAAGACCCAAATTCGCGTCCTCCCCATTTCCATAGGAAAATCTCCCTCCTCACCATTCAAAAGGGGGAAACGTCGGGAGTCCCACCTCCGCGCCGCTCCAGCCCAAAACCTCGCCGGCGGCGGCCATGTCCCGCTGGAAGGAGAACGCCTCCCCTTCCCCCCTCCACCAGCGCGGCGCCTCCAACCCAACCCCCCTCCTCCCCTGCAAGCGCCCCGCGCAGTCCCCATCCCCATGCCCGCCGCCGCGCCGGCCGCTCGCCGACGTCTCCGGCAACGCGCTGGAACAGCGCTCCGGCGGGGAGCGGTGCGGGTATGGGTACAGAACTCCCCTTCAGAAGGCGCCCAGGGTGTGCGGGTTCCTTGTGGAGGAAGACGACGACATGGACGAGGCATTCCTACAGGAGGTGGATGCCATCTGCGAGGAGCACGCGCGGTCCACAGCGTCGAAGGAGAATAAGGCGGCGGAGGGGGATCGGGAAACAGTCGGAGGGTCGTTCGCGGCGTCGACGATCGACAACGCTAGACCAGAGGTCGCAACGGTAAGATTTGATTTGGTTAAGTCCCTCCAAATAGGGTTAGAAATCGTGGCTGCGTATTTCATTCCCAAATTCACGGCTATTTAGATTGTAAGGAAATGAGGATAGTTGAAGTAGTTGTCGAAATAGTTGTTTCTTGAAATGTTTTGTATGTGAGATGGCGAAGTCTGTTAGTGATAATTTTGAAAAGGAACTCACATTGTTGTTTCCCCATTTGGGTTGAATTTAGATCCAGGATGCATTCTGGGAGGAGGTGAATGCTGCTTGTGAGGAGCGCGATGCCCATTGTGCTGTGAAGGGCCAAGACGGACTGAAGGAGGCAGAGGAAGAGGAAGATGAAGAGGAAGAGGAAGAGGAAGAGGAAAGCTTGGAGCTGTGGGATGATGATTTTCTTCCTCCTGCTATTTCCATCACAGAAGATGGAGGGGAGGTATGTGAAATTTATTGTATACGCAATTCTCATTTCTGCCTACATGGATCAGGAGGAGGGAAATGGAGAGAATTCTTTTCTAAAATACGTTGAACAGTTGTTGATATGGAACGAATCCAGCTCCTTAAAATTGGTGCATTGAAGTTATTTTTTAGAGTTGTCATGATGTTCCTTAAAATCTCCGAAGCATAGCAAAGTACATGTCTATTGCTCTGTATGGGGAAGATTGAAAAAAATGAGCGTTAACAATTGTGCAGTCATTGATTTTCCTTGAAATTTTATTGTTATTTGCTTGAGGCCTTATAATTTTAGAGGAGCTCATTGTGTTCAATTTCTTTTGTGAGGTATTTAGTTCGAAGACATGTTCTGGAACATCAACCCCATTAGAGAGGAGCACGATACCAAGTCTCCTGCCAAGTGTCTGGAGGTTACCAATGAGTTGGAGGGAAATGATGGCTTGGTAGCATCATGTGGAGGTGCAGATTCCTCAGTAGTTTCCACTGCAAAAGAGGGCAGAGAGGTATGATATGGACTGGTCTTTCGAGAAAGCAATATTAAATAGTTGTAGGACGTCACATGGTTCTTGTTTCCTGTAGCCGGGAATAAGAATCAAGGCAAACTCAAATTTGAATTGAATAGGTTTGGTTTGAAATGAAGATTCTAACCGAGCATTTAATTTATATTATCTAAATTTAGACATATTTAGCTCGTAGATGAAAACTTTGGGGATGTTGATACCGCCATCCATGAAGGGCATGCTGCCCTATCTACCACCAAGGACCAAGAGGAGCTGCAAGATACAGAACATGATATCAAGGGTGAGGAGGGTTGTGCTCCAAGCAAGTACTATGAATATTTGCACTCCTTGAACGATAGGCAGAGGGAGGCTGCATGTAGTGATGTGAACATTCCATTGATGATTGTTGCAGGTCCAGGAAGTGGAAAGGTACATTGCCTGTCTTTTTTTATTTTTGTATAGATATACATTCAGAGTGTATTGAGTATAGGTTCATAGCATGCTATATTATATAATATAACAGAGTTAAATCTTGTTGATTAATTGCCTCAACTTCAAATATTTTCTTTTATCAAAAGACACCTCGATCCTGTTGCTTGGATCTTTGTTTTATGCATGATTTAACATAATATTGAAATCCTTTTAGCGGATCAAGGGTAATACAAATATTCAATAATTTTTTTTCTTGTAATCTACATGCAAACAATGATTCCAAAAGTGTTGAACCTGAAAAAGCATACAACATCTGGTTCTAAATTATTTATCTCTGGTAGTGCTAAGTCAAATTTGAACTAAAAATCCCATCAGGATGGTAGCAAATAAAATAAGGAGGGGGAACTAAACAAGGAAATTATATTCCTAGTCTTATGCTTCCAAACACTAATATGATTGCAAATCAACTGAAAATTAAGTTTTTTTTCTTCATCTGGTAGTACCTTTTAATGGTGTTGTTCATGAAAGTGTGCAAGTGCTAAACTTCCTTTTTTACCTTTCCAAAATGGTTGCATTTATTTGGATTTCTCACAACTAGTTCCATGCTTTTCTATATGCTGATTGCCCCCTTATAAACTGGTATGGCTCAGACTTCAACAATGTTTTTTTTTTTCTGACTCAGACTTCAACAATGGTTGGTAGAGTGCTAACACTGCTTAAAGAGGTATGCTTTAATGTTCCATTTCCACCACCATTAAGGTAGTATGTAATCATTATTGAAGCTCACATGGTTATGTAATCATTATTGAAGCTCACATGGTCAGTTGTCTCTTATCCTTCTTATAACTAGGGAATTCCTCCACCAAACATTCTCGCCATGACATTCACAACAGCTGCTGCCTCAGAAATGAGAGATCGAATAGGGGCAGTGGTGGGGAAGGCAGTTGCCAAGGAGATTCCAATAAGCACATTTCATTCATTCTGTTTGCAGCTCTGCAGGACCCATGCTGAAAAGTATGTCTCTTTCTACTTGTAGATTATACTTAAAGTTCAGCGAATTCTGATAAGCTTCTCGACATACTGAATTGCCTTATATTAAGAAAATTAGTGCTTTAGAAGGTTGGTTTTCAGCAGAAATATGGAAGTATCCAGATGATATGGAGACTGAACACATGTTAATATTTATTCTTTTTCTCGAGCTTAAGTGAGATTATTGTTTCCAACTTTTTTGAATAGTTATTAGAAGTCCGAGGTGCATGTACCAACATGATCTGATATGTGAATTATTAAAGTACTCATGATATCCACCACTCCAGTTGGCAAAGTCATTTCATCTTTATGCTCTTGTTTCAATACATATGCTCTCTCTTACAGTTAATCAAGCAAAGTAATTATCACTGATAGTTGGAAGGTCAGATTAAGTTTACATTATTCAGTAATATCGTCAAATTTTATTTTTAATCCTTGGAAGGCTAGGGCGCACATCTGAATTCGTAATCTACGGACATGGACAGCAGCGAAGGGCTGTTATTGAGGCAGAGCGCTTATTGGAAATTGGGGAAAACAATGGTCTAGGAGATACATCTAAGCAGCATGATGGCGACATAAAAAATTCTTATAAAGACAAAGCAAAGAAATGGCTGAAATTTATCACACAGGTGCCGTGTACTTCTCTGATGAGTTCATCGCAAACATTTGTTTCTTCTCAGTCCTCTCTTTGCATTGGTGCACTGGAGTCATACAAGCGGACTAGGCAGTCACTTTCACATTTTCTTAGTTTTATTGCCTTAAGTTTGCACAATAAGTTTGCATCTGCCTAAAGTGTTTTAGTTTGTTAAGACTGTATATGCTAATTCCAACCTTGCTGCTACTGTTTCATAACCCAAAATATCAGTTGATCAGCGAACATAATGTGCATGGATTACTCCAAGTTCTCAGTGACATGAGTTCTAAATCAAGAAGAAATTATAGAAGTACGGATTTATTAAGGTATAAATGATATTGCAAAAACACTATAACAGAATTATTGTACATATCTTAACTAGAAGTTTAATTCCAAACTGTTTGAAAGCCGAAGAGAGATGATAGGAGTACGATTGCTACTGTATGCCTACTAACAAAACCAGATCTGAAGGCTTTTCTTTTGTATGGCACAATTGCATCAATACGAGATTACCATTTGACCCTAACTCACAAAAAATCAGAATGTTTTTCTTTTTCACACCAAGTCCATAGCAGTTCCTTTGCTTACTTTTAGAATGTTTTCATGCTACCTCTTGTTCTTAATCAAAACTATCACCTTGGGCTGTGTAGTAGTAGTTATCATGAGATTTTCCAGGAAAAATAGCCAGGTATTCACAACATTGGATGATTTATTACCATGCAGGCCTTTCCTCTATCTCTATTTTATTTTCACCAAATATTTGCATTTTTTTACAGGCAAAAGCTTCAGGTAGAACTCCAGAGGAATATGAAAAGAAGGGTGATTTGACAGGAGTAAGCTGCTCTTCCATGCAATTCATTTTTTTTTCATAATCATTGCAATGACCAAATTGACTTTGCCTGATATTTTTTTTTGAGTAGGCTTCAGTTCTTCTGCACTACAATGAGATATTAAGGTCATGTAATGCTCTTGATTACCATGATTTTATTAATTCGTCCATAACCCTCCTCACGGATTTTCCTGAAGGTAGTTTCAGTTCTAATCTCCTTATACTGTTTACTTTGATGGTATGTTGATTAAGAATGGTTGTTCCATGCCTGTGCAGTATACAACGAGTGCCAGGATATGTGGCAGGCAATTGTAGTTGACGAGTTTCAGGATACAAGTGCTATGCAATATTGTCTCCTTAAGATCCTTGCGTCCCACAGTCGTATAACTATTGTTGGCGATGAAGACCAGGTACGCAAACACATCCATCATCCTAAAACTTTAGGATTTGATTTCTAAATTTCTTTTGGTGTTGACTTTTCTTGATGTTGTATGTTTAGTCCATATTCAGTTTTAACGGCGCCAATGCTTCTGGATTCGATTCATTTCGTAGAGATTTTCCAAATCACAAAGAGGTACTTGTGGGTCATGGTTATTTCTATCTTAGATGCTGTTTTATCTCTTGATATCTGTTATAGCTTGTTATGCTGATGGTTGGCAGATCAGGTTGAGCAAGAACTACCGCTCAACACGGGCAATTGTTGAAGCAGCAACATCTGTGATTCACAACAACACCAAACGGCATCATCATAAACTTGTTGAGACTGACAACCCTTCTGGTAGTAAGGTATCCTTCTTGATGGCACAAATGGATTACTGCTATTTGTTCTCAAGTCCTTTCGTTTGCTTATCTAACTCTTAATATTTGTGCAGATCACTGTCAAGGAATGCTATAGTGAAGATTCACAATGTGCATTTGTTATTGATAAAATCATTGAAACTACGTCTAGTTCAGCTGAAGGCTGCCACCTTGGCAATGTTGCTGTCCTCTATCGAAGACAGGTTGAAAAGTCATATCTTTTTTTTTCGAAGAGTCATGTCATCTATGTGTTTTGAACCATCTCGGTATGCTTGCAACCTAATTTATATCATACACAGATTACTGGCAAAGCATTCCAAGTGTCCTTCCGCAACAGGAAGATTCCTTTTAATGTTCATGGTGTGGCTTTCTACAGGAAAAAGGTACTTCAATTATTTACATATATGATGTTATTGGGATTAGTGATTTCTCGTGATTGGCGTTCTTCTATAAGTGTCAGTTTTACAGTCCTTGGTAACATTAACATTTTTAAGTTTGAATTATGTTATGCTTTCCAAATTAGCAATAGTTTATTTTTCTTAGTGAAAGGAACTTGCAACGGAACCTACTGGAATATATTACACAATCATACGTCATTGTGAGTGCATGATGCTTAATGCCTATTAATTGTATCCTATACTTCTATATTGATTGGATTATTTTTTTTCTTTGCTGAAACAGTAGGAGAGGCTCGTACTGCATTTTATGAAATATTTAAATTAAGTTGAAAACTGTACAAACTACAGAAAAAAAGAGAGCAACTATACAGCAAGGCATAAAAAGTCCCTAAGGAACAGGAGTATGAACATAATCAATCAAAGCTAAAATATTATCTCTAAGGTTATCTTTGACTCTGGTTAAATATAAAAATGGAGTACAGTGCATGGTTACAGTATATTGTTTTATGTCACAGTTTTTTAGGAAGTTAAAAAAAAAAGGTGCGGCTCAGCTATTACCTTAACATTTTTTTTAGAAGATGAGCGCCTGAGCTTTGGCAATTTTTTTCTTACCGAATCCAAAGTTTGTCTCACCTTTTCTATTTTAACTCTACATTTAGGATGGAAGGAAGCAACAGTATTTGTATTATATTCACTATTTTGATTTACTTATAACAACACAAAACATCCTTGCATTGCATTCTATCATTGTGTCACAATGCGAATGCTTTACCCCACAACTGTTTTAGGTTATCAAAGCTATCATGGCAATACTTCGGACCACATTACCTGGCTGTGATGATGGCCCATGGCGTCAAGCCTTCAAGGCCCTTCTATCTAGTGACAAGGAAGAGAAGAAGAAGGTTTAATTTAGTCTTGTTAAGTTCTTTCTTTCTATTTTTTCTTAGCCTTTTATGTTAACAAGTTGTATATATTTGATAATTTGTATGCTTACTAATCATCAGATTTTGGACCACATTGAAAAGATTTCGTTAGCTAGAAAGTTTAGTTTTATATCTGCAGCTAATGACATCTTCAGCGCCAAGGTCTCTGGTACCTTTAAAAGGTTGTTTCTTTTTTCCCTTGTCTAGCATACTGTTCTTAAACATTCATACATACACTTTTAATAATTTTTTTTTTCTCTATACGATGAAGAAAATTTTGGCTTCTTCCCTTCTTCACTCGGGTTTGGAGTGATAAACTGCATGCATGATGCTTGACAGAAATCATGAGATGCACGCGATACAAGGATCCACCTAGAACATTAAGCAATTAGGTCACATGTGTTTGCATCCTTAAAGAATATAATGTCCATTTTAAATGAAATCTGTAACAAAAAACAATAGCATGCATGTTCTGAAATGTTACATGGATTGATTATTGTATATACATGTGTTCGAGAAAATAGTGCATTGGGCTTCACATCGGTTTCCTATTTGACAACCACCCTTAAGCAATTCCTATTTTAGTCTTAAATCTGAAACTTTTCTTCTTCATAATTTTTTATGGTTGTTATTTCCAATTTTCCATGTCAAGTATGAAGTTATTCTGATTGTCTCATTTTCTTGACTGCAGGGCCCAACTTACTCAAGGACGTAAGGTTTTATCAACCTTGGATGGCCTATCAAAACTTGTTGAGAGGGTATGCATTGCACTGGCCATTTTATACAAATGAAGGCCATATCTCATTACATTATATAACCGTGCTGTCACTAAATCTGTGACTATGAAGTACATGAACAAAGCATTAAAAATGTTCATGGAAAGTATACAAAGATAATTAACTAATAATACTTTGAGCTTTCATAGCCTGCTATGTCAGTAGGAAATAATACTCTAATACCTGCAAATTACTCACAATCTAGTAAACATTATATCATCAGCACCAGTGACAGGTCTTTTCTTTTGTTTTGTAATGAGTTCTTATCCTGCTTTCTTCTAAATATAATCATGCGCAGCTCTCCTGCGTTTTTCAAGACAAAAAATCAGCAGTCACAATGTGTACTACTAGGGTGACAGTTGACTATTGAAGAAACCATGCAATCGAGTAAATAACTATATTTGATTATCACATGCTTGATGCTTTTATGCTGCGAGCAATTCGGCTTTGATATAGAGTTTATTTTAAAAGTACGCATCATCTTTGTATAGTGCTTCAAGAGATATAATTTTGTTTTTAAAACTCTTTGGCTCAGGAACAATCAATTTCAGTCATCATTTCATCTGCAGGAGATATGCTACCTCAGGTTCTGTTAACTCCTTGCAATTGTATAATCTGGCTGTTCCAGTATTACTTTCGAGTCTGATTTGTGAATCTTTGGTATATAAAAAGTTTCTTTAAGCAACAATCATTCTTTTGTTTTAGGAAATACACTTTAAATGACTATTTTGCTTGTGCGACTGAATAAGATCAAATTACAAACCATGGTTAAAGAACAAGCTTGTGCAACATAACAACTTGTTGAACTACATGTACATATTGGTCACAACCTCGGGCCCAAGAACGTACATGGGCAAAAACCATGATTGTAAGCTATTGCTATTCCTTTGAAGGATTCTCATTCTATGCGTATTTACAGGAGCTACTACATATTGCAAAGTGGCATATTCCTATATAATCTTTTCATATTAACCATATCACAATGACCTGCACTTCTTTGATTTTGCATTGTTATCATGTTTTGTTTGAAACTGATTTCCATGATCAAATCCTGCTTGGTACCTAATGCAAATTATCACACATTACAATTTACAAAGCCATGCACGTCAAGATGTTTTTTATTTTATTTTATTTTGGCAAACTGACTTCAGCTCAGTTGGTTAGTGCCTCAAGTTGTGAGGCCACCCACCAGGGTTCAAATCCTGGCTTGCACCAATTTATGGAATAAAAAAAAATCCTCTCGTTGGCAACGCCTAACATATAGTGGCGACGACGCCGACTTGGATGTCTTGAATCCGGGCTGTGGGCTGGTTTGGGCTCTCCTACCTGGGGGTAGTTGCAGTAGTCACCAGCACGTTCAACGGTGTTCGACTCAAGTATCTGCGCGGCCCTATAGGGTGATGCCGGGGTTCGGGGGTTTTCTCGACCGGAGAAGGTTGAGCTTCTCTCTATCAAAGAAAGCCGTGGGGGCGGTCTTACCCCCACCGGTCGAGTTTTTATTTTATTTTATTTTGGGTACATGTAAACTATTCATAAATATGCTTTCTATCAAAGTGGACATAGTTGTAGGTAGTGGTTGAATACATGGTTGTGTCCTTTGCGGCGATGGATTAGAATCCCCAGTGTTTCCACAAAATTTGCACAGTTCCTTTTTCATATACATTCCACTACTAATATTCAATAAAAAAATTGCACTACTAATTTGCACAGTTCCTTCAGTTCTTATCGTTTGTGAAAGTTCTGTTATATTTCTTGGCAGAAATATCTTCTTGAAAAACGCGCAGTCGTTGATGTTGACAATGGAAAATTGTTAAATGAAGACAACGATATTAGATCAGTAAGTTCATACACTATTGATGCAAATACATTTGGGTATTTTGAACAGAGAAACATAATTCTGAACCGTTCTTGATGTAGCTTACGGGGGTTGACATCAGTTTTTGTTTGATCCGTGCGCAGGTCCTTCAGTTCTTAATGGATGACGTGTCTGACTTTTTGTCAACACATTTTTCTAGTTCAATAGAGAGAAGCAAGTCTGAGGAGAAAGGCTGTGCCTCAACACTTAAAGCTTTTATTGATTATATATCTTTGAGGGAAACTGAAAATTTTCGATCCCGGAAAGAGGAAAATAAGAATTCCATCACATTAACAACTATTCATCAGGTGTTTTTTTTAATCTCTTGACTGCAATTAATTTTTTTGGTTGTGCCATTTGTCAATCCTGTGATACTAGGAAACATGATCTTTCTTTTTCCTTTGTAGTCAAAAGGTTTGGAGTGGGATGTTGTGTTCATTGTGCAGGTATTTTTCTCACTCTTGACAAGATGTTTTCATATAACTACGAGTACAATGCAACGTATGTTTTCCTAGGCTGGAAGCCTGATGGCGCCTAACTGATCAGGCAGGCTTCGCATAAAATTTTTTTGAACAGTGAACACAACTGTTATCACATATAAATGGTTAATGTCTGAACTTATGGAAAGTTAATTTAACTTTTCCCATACCGTAGTGCACATGGCAACAGTTGAAGGTGAATAATGACGCCAGATAATTTATCAATTTGTGAATTAGTTATAAGTGTCTCTTTTTTTCATCCATGCGTAATAACATAGTGTATTTGCTACTCCGTTAATTTGTCAAGCAGACTGTGTTTCTGATGCCAATAATTGTTTCACTGCACAGGCAAACGATTCAGAAATTCCTTTGTTGCATCAGTTCAATGGCACAGTAAAAGAAGCTGGAAGCACATTGGAGGTTTTTTAAACATAATTTTCTTCTCTCTATTTTATACTCCCTCTGATTTTTAGTTGATTCCGTTAGGGAAACATTGTAGTTCATTTTTGAACTGAAAAAGTATTTTATTTTATTTTGGGTACATGTAAACTATTCATAAATATGCTTTCTATCAAAGTGGACATAGTTGTAGGTAGTGGTTGAATACATGGTTGTGTCCTTTGCGGCGATGGATTAGAATCCCCAGTGTTTCCACAAAATTTGCACAGTTCCTTTTTCATATACATTCCACTACTAATATTCAATAAAAAAATTGCACTACTAATTTGCACAGTTCCTTCAGTTCTTATCGTTTGTGAAAGTTCTGTTATATTTCTTGGCAGAAATATCTTCTTGAAAAACGCGCAGTCGTTGATGTTGACAATGGAAAATTGTTAAATGAAGACAACGATATTAGATCAGTAAGTTCATACACTATTGATGCAAATACATTTGGGTATTTTGAACAGAGAAACATAATTCTGAACCGTTCTTGATGTAGCTTACGGGGGTTGACATCAGTTTTTGTTTGATCCGTGCGCAGGTCCTTCAGTTCTTAATGGATGACGTGTCTGACTTTTTGTCAACACATTTTTCTAGTTCAATAGAGAGAAGCAAGTCTGAGGAGAAAGGCTGTGCCTCAACACTTAAAGCTTTTATTGATTATATATCTTTGAGGGAAACTGAAAATTTTCGATCCCGGAAAGAGGAAAATAAGAATTCCATCACATTAACAACTATTCATCAGGTGTTTTTTTTAATCTCTTGACTGCAATTAATTTTTTTGGTTGTGCCATTTGTCAATCCTGTGATACTAGGAAACATGATCTTTCTTTTTCCTTTGTAGTCAAAAGGTTTGGAGTGGGATGTTGTGTTCATTGTGCAGGTATTTTTCTCGCTCTTGACAAGAGGTTTTCATATAACTACGATTACAATGCAACAGATGTTGTCCTAGGCTGGAAGCCTGATGGTGCCTAACCGATCAGGCAGGCTTCGCAGATAATTTTTTAAACAGTGCACATGTAACTGTTATCACATATAAATATTTAATGTCTGAACTGATGGAAAGTTAATTTGACTTTTCCCATACGTAGTGCACATGGCAACAGTTGAAGGTGAATAATGACACCAGATAATTTATCAATTTGTGAATTAGTTATAAGTGTCTCTTTTTTTCATCCATGCGTAATAACATAGTGTATTTGCTACTCCGTTAATTTGTCAAGCAGACTGTGTTTCTGATGCCAATAATTGTTTCACTGCACAGGCAAACGATTCAGAAATTCCTTTGTTGCATCAGTTCAATGGCACAGTAAAAGAAGCTGGAAGCACACTAGAGGTTTTTTAAACATAATTTTCTTCTGTCATAATTCACACTCCCTCTGATTTTTAGTTGATTTCATTAGGGAAACATTTTAGTTTATTTTTGAATTGAAAAAGTTTTCTGATCGGCATTGAGAGGTAGTTCATAACGTACGTACTTGGGGTCTTAATTACAGGAGGAGAGAAGGCTATTCTATGTTGCGATGACGCGAGCTCGTAAAAAGTTGTACATCTTGCATGTTGCAGTTGATTCTAATCGTCAGGCAAGTTATTTTGTGTATTCATTCTTATCCTTAACAATATCAAGAATTTTCTAACTTAAACTATACTGGTTTACAGCTTTTGCAACCGTCACGCTTCCTCAGGGAAATTCCTGTTCACCTTCTTGACGCGCAGGTGAGAAATTCCATGAGATATCGTTTCAATACATTTATCCTTTTTCTTTCAGTGCGACATTCCTTTTTATTTTGCGAGACTAATAGGCCCGCTAAAGAACATTAAAACTATTTATTAATGGCTGAAGGTAAGGATGAAAGTGTGTTGATCTAAAATCCACTCGATTCAGCTTTCTACTTAATTGGTAGCTCTCTTGTACATATGAGTCAATGTGTTGACCTGACCTGCCCCATTTTTATCACTAGCTGAAGGACTTTTCTGAGTTGCAATTTTATTTTTGTTAACTTGTATAGGGTGAGGAGACTCTTGGAAAAATTCCTCAACAACCTCCTGGGGACATTCCTTTTGATGACCCTGAAGGGGATACATCATTTGAGAAGCCTAATTCGTTGCAGACTGAAACTTTACCTTACCCAGAACTGGCTCATGGATGCCTTGCTAATGATTTCTTGAAAAGGTAAATCATCTTTGTGTGATCTGACGTTTTGTTTTCAATACTGTTTTCTAGTGGTGCAGATATATTAATTCTGTATTACATAATTGCTATGATTTCTGAAGAACAGTGTCAACATATTCATTCATGCAAGCGGCGCTTCCCTATTTACATCTGCTGGATTACATTTGTTCACTTGATCCTTCATTCTTTTTATAGATTCGATATTGATGATAGATCAGTAGTCTCACATATATTTCATCAGTGGGCCAAGAAGGCGGCATTTCAAAATCCGAAGAGACTACTTGATAAGGTACTGGATTCTTCACTGTAAATAAATAATGTCCTCATGGCTCTACAGAACTGAATGATGTTAGCTATCAGGAGGCTAATTTCTGTGGTGCCTTCCATTTTCATACTCAAAACTCGAAAGCTTTCCTATTGTTATCTCATCTATATGGCTCTTTCATGTTGGACGTATGCTTGATTTTGAAGATCAGTTTTGTTACTGATGAACGCATACGAGGTAAAGGATACAAGCGCAAGGTGACCTGTTGTCCTCTCCCATCTCATCATTTACCATGTTGATTACACTTTTTTTTCTTCATATCTGTCAATTATTTTTCATGTAATAGTTAAGGTTCAGGTATCTAATCAGTTTGTACATTACTACATTTTGTTTGGCGTAAGTTCTCCTTTCCTTTTGAGAGCTTAGCCATGAAACTGATGGCAAAATTTTATTCAGGACGTGTTGCGCAAGCTGAAGGCATTCCTAAATGGTGATGAAGCAATGGGTTATGCCCAATATGTGAGTTAGCTATCATTTCATCGGAAGCATGCCTTGTTCATCTTGTTAGTTTTTCGTTAGTAAATAAAAATAACAATTTAACACTGCCAACCAGGTTATCAAGTGGGAGCAGATTCCAATTGAGAAGCGGAACCAGTTGAATAGAGAAAGACAGGCAAGTTCTTGGAGTATCATGAATATCTTGATTGTTTAATTGAAGGAAGCAACAGTTTCTGGGGGTGCTCTGTTCTTCGGAAGAGCCTTACTTTGTGGCTTTGTTACAGGATCATTTCCAGAAGCAGAGGATAGAGAATTCCATGGGTTCCTCAGAACCTACAGTTAAACAGGTGGATATCTCAGAAGTATCTGTTCTCGCTTCATTGCTCTATTATCTTCGCAGTTAGAGCATCAACACTTGTTAGTTTGTCCGAATTCATCACAGTTCTTTAACTCCTTAGCCCGTGTACATTTCCTTGATTCAACTGAAACTGATCTCCATCCCTGCTGTCGAACTATAGATATCATACTTGCGGAACCTGGGGTGCACTATCACACCGACGTCTCGCCTACACGCATCGCATCTCATCGAGAAGTACAAATCGCTCTGAGTTGTCTGCAGCTAAGATTATACTGCTTGAGCGGAAGCTATAGGCAGGCATGAAGCAGAGGCCAGAGGTGCCTAGACAGATAAATTTGTGAAAATCTTTGGGATCGTGGGATGTAGACTGAAAATTTCATGGTAGAACTTACCTGATGTTTTGTACATGCGGTTCATATAGATGTATTGATGTAGTAGTATAGGGGCTTTGTACATATTGGACATATCAGGGTTATATATGAGACCCTATGTTCCTAAAGAGTCTGCTTCTTGAGCAATGGCCCGATTAGTCGTTGGAACATTATATCTTTTCAATGAATTTTCAACTGTTGCTGCCGTTGCTATTTCTTTTTTCTTTTTACACTAACACATACAAATCAGGTATGAGCCACTTATTGCGTTTTAGTATGAAACCGAACAATCATGGCAACAAGCTATACGCGGATAATAATTGCCTAACATAGCCCTCCACATTAGAGAGTGTTTTGCAGGACCAGAGGATCGATATCATATTCCACTACCGGGCTGTATGTAGTATAGCCCACGGAAGTGGTAGTAGTACTTTGAAGTTTGAGACTTAGTCATTTTCCTCCAGGCTGCTTGCTGCGTGTAGCACGATCGTCTCAATGGTGATCCCCGGTCCAAATGCCATCATGACACCCCATTCCGGTGCTTCCTCCTCCTTGGCCTGACGGCGGCGTTGCAGCTCGTCAAGCACGAAGATCACCGTAGCGCCGCTCATGTTGCTGAACTCGCTCAGCACGTGCCGGCATCCTTCCATATGGTCCAGGATCGCGCGCCCACCGGGGTGGATCGCGTAGAAGAGGTCATTCCATTTCCACTCGGCATCGCCAACAACGCCGAGCGACGCAAACGCGTCGGCCAGGCAGCGTTCGATGCTGCCACCCAGAAGCCGGGGCACCTGGCTGGAGATGCGGAAGTCGAGGCCACCGCTCGTGATCCGCATGGAGATCGCGTCCTCGGTCCCCGGGACGGTGGTCTGCGAGGCGAAGGCCATTTCGAACAGAGGGCGTTCGACGAGGACGACGGGGTCGGCGCCGACCACGACGGCGCCGGGGCCCGCGCCCGAGCAC
>LAPY01001453.1:50023-66254 GCA_000970635.1 Eragrostis tef
CGCCCGAAGGATGGGCGACTGGTCGATTAGTTTTGCAATTTTTGAAAACGTGCGGTTATTAATAAAAATATAATAAAAAATTCGATTAAAAATAAAAAAACTCTCGAGTAGGATTATTTTGGGCCATGTCTCTAGAGATTTTGGGCCACGACTAGAGCCGCAATCCACAAAGTGAGCTATTGCAACTATTAAACAGCAACTACTCAATATTGTTGCAATAGTACCTACGTAGTAGCAACAATTTTGGTTTTTGTTGCTATATCTAAGAATCATTGCAATGATAAGGTTTGTGTTGCTATATCTAAGCGTCCTTTTGCAACAATTTACTTTTGTGTTGCCATCCCATAGACTTTTCCGCAACACATGATAGAACTAAAGACAATGTTTAATCTTTGTTGCGATATTCAAAGCTATTGCAACCATTACAAAAAAGGTGGCAACAACTATGCCCTAAATGCAACACACATTTTTACGTTGCGATAGATCCAACTTATTGCAACCACCGAAATTAAAATCACAACACTACACAATCCGTGGCAAGAGGTCCTACTTTCGCAACTAAAATCAAGGATTGTTGCAATAACCCCTACGTATTGCAATGAAAATCTTGGTGTTGCAACAAATTCGGTGGCATTAGACCCAAAACCTTGTAGTGACGACAACGATGCGGGTCTGTTCCGCTTCAACAACGTCCGGTTCGGCTGCTCGACCTTCAGCTTGGGCTCGTTCTGCGCGGACGGTGTCGTCAGGCTTGGCGACGCCGCCCTCTCCCTCGTCATGCAGCTGGCTGCCAGGTTCTCCTACTGCCTTGTCCTGTTCCACAACACGTCGTCGGAATTCAACTTCAGCGTAACAGCCATCGTGTCGGAGCCCGGCACAGCGACCATGCCGCTGGTAGCTGCTCGCGCTCGAGTCTATCGCCGTCGCTGGGAAGACTGTGCAACGCCTTGGGTGTCCCAGACGTGACGCTGGGAAGACTGTGCCAGCAGAACTTGAGTGTCCCAGACGTGACGCTGAACTTCCGCGGAGGAACGCTGGTCATGGGGCAAGAGGGGACGCTGTGGCCAGTGGTGCCCGTACGTTTTCTAGATAAAGGAAGCTTTTATTTCGAAGGTGAAATAATATTCCGGCCTCTACACAACGAGGTACATTTATCTTTTACATGTCAAACACCTAAACGTAAAGAAAACTCTAACATCAAGCTTAGCCCCTCCAACATCCTATGGTGTCGAAAATCATTGTTGTTGCAGCCCTATCTTCATTCTTAAAAGAAGTCTGAACGACTCAAATCTTCTCTGCAAGAAAATACTTTCACTACTTAAACAACACTTGAGCATACCTCCAAACTCCGTCAGGCAAGGTCGTGCGAAGTTGTAGCACCTCCCCGTGCACATGTGCGATACATTCATTGCACACAGATGTCTGTTGGATCATGCGAAGATGAATCATTTCCTGTGCACCACGTGACACTTTTGCTACACCATTTGCCGACATTGAATGACTTCCTTGCCGATGAATTAAATCCTTGCCGAAAATCTACACAATGGAGTCGATCACCTTTGACACAACAATTGCAACCGATTAGCAAAACCAGCATATCACCATGACCATGGCGTTATTGGCCTTTCTCGAACAAAGCAAGATTTAGCCACCACAAAACACCGTCACTGCAAGCTTCATCAAACCTTCTTCCTCTATGTCATCATCTCGATCACCAAATTGATAAAAGTGGTAAGTGCGGATGTGAGTCACTTTGAGATTGGAGAAATTAAACAGCATAGTTGTCTTCTCTGCAGCCAGGTGAGACCTCAATCCCATGAGACCATGCAAACATCGATGCATGTGATCTGCATCACAAACTTCGGCCACACACATCTTCGGCTCCAACGTCTTGCCGCAAAACAAATCAGCCTTGGCCGTGTTCGAGCTGCCGGGCAGCACCCGGCCAGTCCAAGCATTGCCGCACAAGACCCGCTCGACGGCGCATGACCAGCACGCGCATGCGTCCGCAGGCACAGGTGTTCTGCCCGTACATGTCAGAGAAGCAGCTGATTTCCACCCTTTGTCGACGTGGCGCAGCAGAACTTGTACATCATCGGCTACGACCTCGGCGCACCCACCGTCACCTTCGCACCCGCCGACTGCAGTAGATGCTCCTTGCGACATCGCCATCCTAGTGGACGCTAAGCCAAAACGGATGGAGCTAGGAAAAGGAAAGATTGGGTAACCAGCATGAGCCATTCATTCTTTAACCGGGATTGATGGATCGAAGTGATTACTATCACGAAGGTCTCTTCTCCACATTCATATCATGTAGCTGTACCTGTCACCTATTTTATTGAATAAATAACCACACTCGCTGGCTTGCACTACCTCCGTACCAAAATAACTTTAATTTTAGAGACGGTTACAACTCAACTATTTTAATTCTTTTTAATAAACTATAGAAAAGAATATCAATATGCATCAAAGCAAATTAGTATCCACAACGAATGATTTGATGATCATGCGGCGCTGGAGATTCATGTTCTCGCCCATGCTATTTGCGGTGACTAAGCTGTTGTATTGGATGTGGAATGACGGGATTGCACTGCTGAGGATCATGGGTGATGAGGCATGGATGCGGTCCGCGCGTTCAAAGTGACCAACCAAGCAGCAGCTTAATAAGAGCGCATGTTTCTGTGCGTTGCAAAGAACGCTGCTGTTCTCAAGAAACAAGATCTACCACAATCACTCCCGTTAAATAACCTTCCCGATTACTATAAAGTAAACAATTAGATAGAGTTGCTTGATGTGAATGAATCATTTTTGCAATTTTGAGGTTAATTTGCTTATGCATTACTGGTTGGTGGATCCACTTTTATTTGTTTGTAACTCTGCTTGTGGTGAATGAAGCTTGTTGCGTCGATCAGGTTAGGCCTCAGGGTACATCCTACTTTATAGCCATGTCAATACTCTTCAGATTTACCACAATTTACCATGTCAAGCTTTATATTGCCCAATATAAAGCTTGCTCGATTCTCGCATGACTCTTAGATCCATTTCATCTACACATCTCCACTTGTAGTCTCTTTACTTTGTTGTGCATTCCTACTAGATTTCTCATTTTAGTATTGAGTGGAAATAATATGCTTAGGAAGCATTGGGATTTACCAAATTATGAGACTTAAGTTCTGGTGTTTGGTTTATCAAGAGTTGTGTACTAGAGCCAGAGCTTAATTAGGGCTTCTTTTTGCTTTGATCAGCAAGTTAGGCTGCAACTTGCAACAATTGCTAGCCTGATCCGGCCATTCAGCTACCAAAGCTGCGGTCCTGGGTGTAGCTACTTGCTGCAGTCGCTACACATTATGAACAATTTTCTTTATCTCATATAAAAGAAACTACACTAGCTAGAATTGCTGCGCTCCATCATGGGATTAGTCCGCTGAAGGACCAGGAACACGCCTGACAGGCATCAATTCGGTTCTCAGTGTTGAGGCCCGGTGTAGCTCTGTACACCAGTGTGACATTCAGCGCATTTGAGATTAAGCAGATGTGGCACATGTGCACTAGTGTGCATAAGAATGTGGGAAGTTAGCCCCACCTTGGTAGTCTAGTGGGAGGAAGGCTAACGTATAAGCCTAGGTTGTCCAACATCATCATCTTGGGTTAAGCCTTTCTGTTAGAATATACGATGCGCGGAAGTAACGGATGAATCTAACAAAGCACACGATGAAATATCACAGACGACATCGGAGTCACGATGTTTGGTAACACTTTTATGCGACAAAAAAACATAAAATATTAATAGGGTGAGTGGACAGGTCTGCACAGCGTCTGAGCGGGCCCAAAGAATGAGAATGTGGCACGACGGGGCACACCATGCTAATAAAGAAAAAGGGCGAGGCCGAGCGCCTGTTCACGGAGATCAACAGATGGCGCATATCAGTTCCTCCCTGTTGGAGATGACGTGTTAGAGGAATCGTTCTTGTAAATTTGTCTTTCCAATCTCTAATTAATGGCGAACAAACAAAGTTGCTTTGGATGTGAATTATCATCGATTTTTGGTGAATTTTGTGGCTAATTTACTCATGCATTTTCGGTTAGCAAATCAAATATTACTCGTGTGAACTCAGATTATTGTGAAGTACGTACTAGTCCTTTAATTAGCAGCCATAGTTTCAGATGTGCACATGCCTGATCAAGTTAGACTTGTAATGCCTGAGGATACCTTCAGATTAAGCAGATTGGCCGGCTGATCAAGTTAGACTTGTAATGCCTGAGGATACCTTCTCTTTATAGCTATCTGAAATACCCTTTTATTCATCCAATATAAAGCCCGCTCGACTCGCTCATGATTCTTAGTTCCATTTCATATGTCCATATACACTTCCATGTAATTTTGATATAAACGTCTCTCTTTGCCTTTATGTGTTGAACATGCCTTACGGATTTTTCTTGTTCGTCATGAATGGTAATAATCGGCTTAGGAGGCATCGGAATTTAACAAAATGTAAGGCTTAGGTTCTAGTGTTTGGTTTGCAAAGAGTTGTGTACCTCGAGTGCTTTTGCTTGACAAAAGACAATGGAAAAAGGTCGTTATGGTGACTCCTGCCGGCGACCAGGAAATCAACGAAGCGGCCACATCGACAGGAGAGGAATGGAGTCATCAAGATTGGGATTGTCTTGACACCAGAATTTGGCAAGTCCTCGTAGTATACGTGGCAGTATGTGTGGGCCACGCGAAATATATGGAGGGCGGATTTTCTAGGATAAGTAGCCGCAAAGTTGAGTCGGTTACGGCGTGGATAGTTTAGGAATGGTTTTACTTTCTTTAGATTGAGTTCGTATCGGACCCCTGTTTGTGTACGATTGAATACCTCGGGTGTATAAATATAAACCCAGGTGCTTGTAAACGAACCCTAATCACAATCAATACAATTTTCGGCGCATCGCCAACCTGTTTTCTCGACGGGTCTTCTTGTCTCGCGTGGGCTGCATTGGCACGATCTCTGCGCACGGCAGAGAACTCGTCAACCCAAGGTAATTGCCTAGCTTATCTAATAACCTTCTCGTCTCGTACTTTGATCGAATTATCTCACTGTATGGGCCGATCGAATCTGCTAATGCTTTGAACAATTATCAGTTATCCGATATATTAGATCAATCTAGAATTGCCGATTAGAATTAGTGTCACCAGCTGTCTCGGTTAGGTCCGATCCTGTCGTAATATTAGTTTGAGAGGCATATTATAGGTTTTTCAAGTATATTCGAGTCACTTTAGTTCTTCCTTTTGATCAAGTGTTCCACCTAATTGCTTTGCTGTAAAACCTTATTGCTGTCTCGGTTAAGTCCGATCCTACGGGTTTTATCGGAGTAGTTTTGTGACGTGACTTGGCCGATAGGGAGATCTAAGGTTCTTTCGGAGTGTTTAGCCGATTGTTTATCTCATAGATCTTGACTGATTGGTATACAAATTATATTTTGTCAATCTTTTAGTTGATGTTTCATCACTTTCATATCTATTTAAACTGATTGATTTGGAATTCCAGTAACTAGCAAGCCAATTTCTGTTTCACCTATTCGATTGTAAGCAAGCCGATGGTCGTTAGCCGATAGTCAACAGTCAACAAGTCCTTTGCTAGCCGATTCCTCTTTCCTCCTGACTGTTTGCTCGACATCCGACTGTCGGCTGCGCATCGACTTGTTTCACCAGGCCGATGACCTAAGGAATTTAACGTCTTTTATGTCTTTGTTGGTTTGCAGAGAAAACTGACTGGCACGCTTCGGGAATTTCATCACGCGCGAGCTTTTGATCCTGCACTGGAGTTAAGCAGATATCCCAGGTCACGTGTGAAGATTTTGCGTCAACAGATTGGTCAGGGAGCTGCTGTGAGATTATGGACACATGTCACGTATAGAAGGGGTTTCTCTCATATTTTGGTGTGAGGCCGGGTCTCATAGAATTCTTATCCATCTTGTGGTTCTGACCATAACGAGTAATTCTCCTCCTGCAATGTATTTTTATTGGGAAATCCCCTCATGCAACGTTTATCGTCTCCACCATACGAACTGGTTGATTCATGAATGCAGAACATCAGGATTGGTTAATGATTCAAGTTACAATTTTTCGGACCACTTTAGTTGGGTGGTAATCAAAGTATGGTAAAAAAGAAAAACCTAAGTTCTGAAGACTGTCTGGCAGGGATAATTCAGAGATAAGCCGTTTTCTACATAAGCCATAATCTCTGCTAAACATGCTAATTAGCACAGGCTTCTTGTTTTTGTGCCTTAATGAATCAGTTGGCCTTAAACTTTGGATAAAAGCTTGCAACATTTGATGCCCCGATCTAGACAAGTACTCATTCAGCAACAGTAACTGCAGCTGCAGGTAGTTCCTCGCATTAGGACGTTGCTACATATAACAGAACAATTTTATTCACGTTACAAGGCGCCCGGGCGTAACACATGCAGTCGTTGAACTGTACCTGATTGGCCTGGCTGAGCTACACGTCGGCGACGTGTTCACATCACCAACATGACTTTGCGCGAGCAAGGTTATGACTGTCAAAACTAGGATTTCGGGAACGTAGTTCGAGCACCTCTGGAGGCAGTGATGAAGCTGCTGTACTGGATGTGGTACGATGGGCGTGCAGGGGCTGTGGAACATGGACAAGGTCGCCACTCGCCATGCCGTGAGCGGCATGAAGAGGACTTCGGCCTTCATGATGTTGGATGCGATCAAGAAAGCGGTCTCCGAGAGCAAGGTGTTCATGAACTGCGCCGCCTGCCTCGATCATCACCAGCGAAATGCCGTACGCCAAGCGCGTACAAAGCGTTCATGATTAATGCGTTAGTCCTTTAGCTGCTTCATCTGGCCACGCGCTCCCACCTCTAGCTACAATGACATTGCCAGGTTCATCAACGCAATGCTGCGCGTGCTGGGGCTAGGAGCATCGAGGCAATCACTAGTACAGAAAAGGTCATCAGGCATTTGAGGCCTTTAGTGACGGGAAAAGACTTGTCGCTAGTAATGCGTCACTAAATAGTGCCCCTCAGCGACAGGGTTTTCACCGTCGATATTATCTACAGTGACGTGCACAGTAAACCCGTGGCAATCATCTACAGTGACGTGCACAGTAAACCTGTCGTATTACCTACAGTAACGTGTACAGTAAACCCTTTGTGCTGATGATTATAAAAATAAAAAAATAAATTGCACCAGAAATGCCTCTTTTTTCCTCTGGAGCTGTGACAATATTTATACACTAAAAATCCCATACGATAAATGCCAAATAAGTTATAAATTACAAGTTATCTTGTTCCCATTACAAGTACTCAAGCACTACAAATTACAAAATCAAATCCATCCAATCAATATACATTTGATATACAAGTTATCAAGCTATCTTGTTCCTGCTCTAACAGCTACTAATCCATTATGTTGATGAATGTCAGCAATACGTGAACGAGGTCACCACTCGTCATGCCGCGAGTGGCATGCAGAGGACTTCGGCGTTCATGATGTTGGATGCCAAAGAAAGCGGTCTCCGAGAGCAAGGTGTTCATGAATTGCGCCGCCTGCCTCGATCATCACCAGGGAAATGCCGTATGCCAAGCGTGTATAAAGCGTTCATGCTTAATGCGTTAGTCCTTGAGCTGCTTCATGTGGCTACAATGGCATTGCCGGGTTCATCAACGCAACTCTGAGCATGCTGGGGCTAGGACCATCGAGGCAACGGTGTTAGGCATGGGGGGTAGCTGGCACGTGGTTTGTACGCATCACCGGGTAACGACGATCGAGTGGTGAAGAGAGCTACGTCGACGTCCCTATACCATTATCATGATCCGTATGTGCGGGCAAATGCAGCATGCTGCATTTCCCTTCTTTTTTTTGGAAGCAATGCAGCACTCTGTTTTGATGAATAGATATAGGAATGTGGGTATCTCAGTTCCTCCCTTTTAGGAATAACGTATTAGAGGAATCCTTCTCTTGGAATCGTATTTCAATCCACTACACTAAACCATTAAAAAATGTTTTGATATGTGCATCATTATCGATTTTGGATGAATTTTGAGGCCAGTTTACTTATTCATTGTTCGCTAGCTTATCAATTTTTATAGCCTCAACTCTGCTCATGCTGAAGTAAGCTTGCACTAGTTTTTTAACTTGCAGCAATTGTTAAAGATGTGCTCATGGGCTCTTGTTGCGCCAATCAAGTTAAAGTTAGGCTCGTGTGGCCCCTGGATACCTCCTCTCTACAGACATTTCTAGACTATACAGATTAACCGCTGCCGTTATTTTTGATCAATATAAAGCCTGCTGGACTCTCACCATGATTTTCAGTTCAGTTCTAGAATGATTATAATAGCACGTTTTATTTCTTGTGCATGGCTACCGAATTTCTAGAATGATTGTAATTTGCTTAGGAGGCAATCAAGACAGATGCTCTCCACAGAGCAGGGTATTCTGGAACGGCGCCGTACATCTTCCTCGTCACTGCCGATGGGCTGCAGGCGTCGCGTTACATGGCGCTTGGGGAGAAGGCGGCAGTCATTCATCGAGCTCGTTGACCTGGCTGAGCTACGCCACCGGCGTGTTCAACTGTTCATAAACCGGATGCTACGCGATCAGGGGACATGATCATCGAGGTGATCATGTGATAAACGGCGTTTTCTGGCACACGTGGTTCGAGAGCATCGTGGCATGAGAGGTCTTTCACAAATAATGGAGGTCCCTGGATGTGGCGCGACAGGCATGCAGTTCAAAGGTCACCATGGCGCGAGCAGCACTCACCTGGGCTACAATATAAGCCTGTTCTGATCCTCCCATGGCTCTTAGGGTTCCATTTCAATGGTCTCCATATATACTTGTTGGTCTCTTTTCTCTTATGTGTTTTGCATGCCTACAGAATTTTTCTTTATGGTAGTGGATTAGAAAATAATAGGATTAGGAGGCATCAGAAATTGACAAATTATACGGAGGACATGGCAGTTTATTTTTGTGTGTGCAGTAGGTTGTGTCAAACGATATGCAGTAACCAAAAAGAGCAAACATCCTTCTTGCTTCGCCAAAAAGAGCAAATAGGTGCTCCGTCCACTTGGTCCAAAGTACATGCCGAGTAATTATAGAAGTGAGGGTCTTCCTGCATCAACAACGCCCCGCCTCCAATACTGCCACTTCCAGTAACACTACGGCGACAGATACGAGACGGTGGGCCTCCTCTCCACCGAGAGGTTCAGCTTCGGCGGCGGCCCAACTGCAACACAGTTCTGCTCCGCGTGAGCAACGTCCGGTTTCATTACGAGAAAAATAATTATTAGTCACCAAGATACTTGGTCTTTATATGTATATTATTGATCACTATAGTTATTTTATCACCAATAAGCTTGGTCACATTGTGGTGACTAAAATCTTGTCACTATATGTATATAGTAACAAAAAATTGTAAATGTTGGTCACTAAAACTATATAGCAACTAACACAACTTTGGTAACTATGTATAATGTTGGTTACTAAAACCTTTTATCCACCAATAATCTCAAAGTTAGTCACTATTGATCAATTTTTAGTGACCAACAAAAGAAAAAAACTTAGTCACTAAAACTTGGTGAGTAAAGTCTATTTTCTTATAGTGTTCGGCTGCTCGAAGTTTAGCTTCGGCACCTTCCATGCGGACGGGCTCGTGGGCCTCGGCGACGGCGCCCTCTCCCTCATTGCGCAGTCGGAGCGGCAACGGCAGCGACCACGCCGACTGCAACCGCGCGTCGCCACGATGCTGTAACTAGGAGTTAGGTTGTCTGCCCCGGCATGTCCAAAACATGTCAGCCTGTCTGGCATGTGCATGCTATTGCAACAAAGTAGAAACTTATTTTCTTTGCATATATCGGAGCGTGCTAGCGACCACTTCGGCTGTGGCAGAGCACTCCTGCTCGATCGTAATACAACAACCAGGGGATAGACGCGAAAATCCGGTGATTAAAGAAGTCAGACAGTGACAGTAAGTTATGATATCTGGCCGATTATTTGTCGCAAATTTTATAACATGATGCTTGAGCAATGTTCATTTTATGAATGTGGACCCTGCTTTTAGAGTACACAAATCTATCTATTATTATCCTAGTATTTGAAGAGAAAAAGGAAACACCACGTTCGTTCTCAAAGTCATAAATAAAATTCCAATGTTAATTAGATAAAAAACAAAGATGTCAACCGTTGGATTTTGTGAACATCCAACGGCCCAAACTAACGAAATAGTACGAGTCAGATACAACCCACAATGGCATAATTTTCGGAATAAAATATTAAGAAAAATAGAAGCCTGATTTTTGTAGGGATTGGAAATTATTCCCATGTTAATCCGTGTCATCTGGGGCAAAAAAGAAAGATCTAAACCTTTAATTAGGAGTCCAGATACGTCATACTTGGATGATTATTTCGTTCTGACTACTTAGAGTCCATATATCATACTTGGAACTATCGTGTTGAGAAAATAATAGGAAAGAAAATACAACTCTAGATGGAAACAGTTTATACCTGGTGTCCAGATGAATTCGGAGGCGTGCATGTAAGAATTTAGGGAATGGCGCCTCGCCGTGAGTTCGACCAGATGGACGCCGAGGCGAGGACGTTTTTAGTGACCAACAAAAGAAAAAAACTTAGTCACTAAAACTTGGTGAGTAAAGTCTATTTTCTTATAGTGTTCGGCTGCTCGAAGTTTAGCTTCGGCACCTTCCATGCGGACGGGCTCGTGGGCCTCGGCGACGGCGCCCTCTCCCTCATTGCGCAGTCGGAGCGGCAACGGCAGCGACCACGCCGACTGCAACCGCGCGTCGCCACGATGCTGTAACTAGGAGTTAGGTTGTCTGCCCCGGCATGTCCAAAACATGTCAGCCTGTCTGGCATGTGCATGCTATTGCAACAAAGTAGAAACTTATTTTCTTTGCATATATCGGAGCGTGCTAGCGACCACTTCGGCTGTGGCAGAGCACTCCTGCTCGATCGTAATACAACAACCAGGGGATAGACGCGAAAATCCGGTGATTAAAGAAGTCAGACAGTGACAGTAAGTTATGATATCTGGCCGATTATTTGTCGCAAATTTTATAACATGATGCTTGAGCAATGTTCATTTTATGAATGTGGACCCTGCTTTTAGAGTACACAAATCTATCTATTATTATCCTAGTATTTGAAGAGAAAAAGGAAACACCACGTTCGTTCTCAAAGTCATAAATAAAATTCCAATGTTAATTAGATAAAAAACAAAGATGTCAACCGTTGGATTTTGTGAACATCCAACGGCCCAAACTAACGAAATAGTACGAGTCAGATACAACCCACAATGGCATAATTTTCGGAATAAAATATTAAGAAAAATAGAAGCCTGATTTTTGTAGGGATTGGAAATTATTCCCATGTTAATCCGTGTCATCTGGGGCAAAAAAGAAAGATCTAAACCTTTAATTAGGAGTCCAGATACGTCATACTTGGATGATTATTTCGTTCTGACTACTTAGAGTCCATATATCATACTTGGAACTATCGTGTTGAGAAAATAATAGGAAAGAAAATACAACTCTAGATGGAAACAGTTTATACCTGGTGTCCAGATGAATTCGGAGGCGTGCATGTAAGAATTTAGGGAATGGCGCCTCGCCGTGAGTTCGACCAGATGGACGCCGAGGCGAGGACGACACGCTCTCTCGGCGTACACGAGAGCCGGGCTGTGGAGCGAGTGCCTAAAGTCATTCGGCGCAATGTTGCGGCAGGGGTGGAGGCCCGACGAGAGCTCCATGGTCAGCGTGCTCTCGGCAGGCGCGCACCTGGGCGCCTACAACGTCGGTCGGACCGTCCGTGGCGCGTTGCTGAGGAACATTGCGACGCTGAACACCATAATGCGGACGGCCCTGATTGACATATGTAGTGGCTGCATCGAGAAGGCGGCGGCGTTGTTCAACACGGCAGACGACAAATGTAAGGCGCCATGGTGTCCGGCCTGGCACTGCATGGGGACGGGCGGAAGACGCGGCAAGGGTTCTTAGGGAGGGCCACGCCCCCGATAGCGCCGTGTACGTGCGTCGGCGTTCTGAACTCCAGCAGCCGCGCCGGCTGCTTGAGGACGTTCTCCGGTGCTTCAACCAGATGCGACTGGAACACAAGGTGGCGCCCAACGCGCAGAACTACGGCTGCATGGTGGACCTCATGGCGCGCGCTCATCGTTAACATAAAAAAATTAAATGCAAATTAGAGGGAATGAATGCAAAATCTAGCCACGCAATATACGCGGGTCATCTTACAAGTTTTTGTTATTCCAAGGAAGTTGTATTAAGCGCATCACATGCGCTCTGAAGGTGTCATGCTAAACTCCTTGAGCGCTTAAGCTACATGGATATGATGCCACGACGAATTTCATCCAAAAAAAACGAACAGGGCCCTAACCATTGCATCTGGGTCCTTCTGGAAGTGTCTTGCGATCAGGTCCTCCTACCTCTCCGTCTTCATCGATGGATCGATCCATCCCTCCATGGGCGCAACTCCAAGGCCGTCGTTTACTCTGACACGGCGAGCTCAGTCTCGGCGAGTCCGCGCCCGGCGCCCGGCCTTGTTCTTCCCTGTCGAGCACGCCCTCCCCTAGCCTCCCCACCCCATTGAGGGCTCGTTCGGTTAGCCCGGGGTTGGCGGGGATCGTGGTCAAATCCACGGGGAACGCCTCGGTGCGGATTGAAATCTTGTGCAAACGGGGATGCGTGTTCGGTTACACCCAGCCTGGATTGCAGCCCCGTCAGTCCCGGCCATTTCCTCGCCTTCCCGCCTGGGAATCGGGCCTCGTGTCCGCACTCATGGAACGAATTCGCTCGCGACGGGGTATCGGCTGGTTCATTGTCTCTATTTTGTAGCGGCTCTAGGCAGTCTTAATCCCAGCATGGATCCCTATCTTAATCCCAGCCTGACCGAACAACAAAATCTGTGCTAAGGCCTTGTTCGGTTAGACCGGACCGGGCCCGGAAGGCGGGCAAACCGGCCGGAACGATTGGGGCAGGCCTCAAAACGGCTCTGTCCAGGAAGGACTGTTCGGTTACACCTGGCTCGGAGTTAGAACGGCCCTTTGCGGCCTCTCTTCCACTCCGACGGCCCGGAAGAGAAACCGGAGTCGCAACACCGAGCGAAGTGTTTGCACCGGCGCGACCTAACTCGATCTGGAGTTGGTGGCGGCGGCGGCTGCGGCGACAGCGCGGGCTGGAGACGGCGGCGACTCGACGGCGGCGCGGGCTGGCGCGGGCTGGAGATGACGACTCCACCGCGCGCGTCGTTCTCTCCGGTAAGCCCTTGGCCGTGACGCTCTCTCTTCCTTCCGCTGTCATCGGTCGCAACTTAGAAATCACACAAGAATGTCAAACCAAAGGCCGGATACCTTATACTGTTTTTTGTTTTCTGTGTTTAATCTGCAAGTAGAATCTTTTGGTTGCCAAAGAATCCTGAGTGCGTGTGTGCGTGCTCTCTGAATCGCTCTCTGAATCGCGCGCATGAGTCCCAGCCGCCATAATGTGGACTGGATTGGAATCCAACTTCTTCTTGATGATTTCTCACACAATCTAGCTCGTTGCTGTAGAGTTAACTTCATGATTTGCTACTAGGTACTTTATGCATGTGAATGTGCACCGACTATCTGGACTCCGGCTCACTTGCGAGACTTGAGAGTCGAAGTAGATATGAGTGGCAAATCCTGGATAGAGTAGCACCATTCAATCTTTGTACCGGAGCTCGATCTGAACTGAATTGTATGATAGGCCAGTGTTGTGTCATTCTAGCAGAATCTTGCCAAAGAAATACTATGACACCAAAACTAAGTTCTACCAAGTCAATTAGGCCCTCGGCTTAGCTCTTTGTTTTCTTTTTCTATTTTTGAATCATAAATATAGATAGGGCTTTTTATAGAATTATTGTGCTAAAACATTGTTGTAGGAGGAAGAGGGAAACTTCTCATCTTGAATGTTACGTGGCCAATTTTCTTTTTTTTGCATGAACCTACTGGATGCTCCAGTAGAGATATATGCTTTGCTTGTACTTCTGATTTTTGCCGGCAAAAAAAAACATAGTAGGCATTTTTTTTCTTTTTTTGCATGAGTTGTAATAAATGAATAATGTATTTTATAGTGATGGTTGGAAAGGGTTCTCCAAGATCAAATATGTTTGCAAGAGGGTCGCCTAGGTTCGGTAGGATATTAGCAAGTGTTGCTTCAAGTGCTATAAAAAAGACCAGAAAACAGAGAAGTTTTCATGTGTGCTTCTGAGGATGATCCTGAGTCTGCTTTGATCTGGCTGCGAACTGAGATGTCCTAGTAGCTGCAAAGGTTAGTTCTCGTATTGTGTATTTCACCTTCATGTTGTTGTCTCCTTGCTTCTTTGATCCACTAGCATCATATCAGATATCTAATGATAATTTACTGAAATTGGTTGGTGTATAGTTTATTCGATCACTTTCATTTGATCAGTGGATGCTAATTAGTTGATGCCCTGCTAAATCTTATTGATCTGGGGAGTAAGGCGCGGGCTGGCGCGGGCTGGAGATGACGACTCCACCGCGCGCGTCGTTCTCTCCGGTAAGCCCTTGGCCGTGACGCTCTCTCTTCCTTCCGCTGTCATCGGTCGCAACTTAGAAATCACACAAGAATGTCAAACCAAAGGCCGGATACCTTATACTGTTTTTTGTTTTCTGTGTTTAATCTGCAAGTAGAATCTTTTGGTTGCCAAAGAATCCTGAGTGCGTGTGTGCGTGCTCTCTGAATCGCTCTCTGAATCGCGCGCATGAGTCCCAGCCGCCATAATGTGGACTGGATTGGAATCCAACTTCTTCTTGATGATTTCTCACACAATCTAGCTCGTTGCTGTAGAGTTAACTTCATGATTTGCTACTAGGTACTTTATGCATGTGAATGTGCACCGACTATCTGGACTCCGGCTCACTTGCGAGACTTGAGAGTCGAAGTAGATATGAGTGGCAAATCCTGGATAGAGTAGCACCATTCAATCTTTGTACCGGAGCTCGATCTGAACTGAATTGTATGATAGGCCAGTGTTGTGTCATTCTAGCAGAATCTTGCCAAAGAAATACTATGACACCAAAACTAAGTTCTACCAAGTCAATTAGGCCCTCGGCTTAGCTCTTTGTTTTCTTTTTCTATTTTTGAATCATAAATATAGATAGGGCTTTTTATAGAATTATTGTGCTAAAACATTGTTGTAGGAGGAAGAGGGAAACTTCTCATCTTGAATGTTACGTGGCCAATTTTCTTTTTTTTGCATGAACCTACTGGATGCTCCAGTAGAGATATATGCTTTGCTTGTACTTCTGATTTTTGCCGGCAAAAAAAAACATAGTAGGCATTTTTTTTCTTTTTTTGCATGAGTTGTAATAAATGAATAATGTATTTTATAGTGATGGTTGGAAAGGGTTCTCCAAGATCAAATATGTTTGCAAGAGGGTCGCCTAGGTTCGGTAGGATATTAGCAAGTGTTGCTTCAAGTGCTATAAAAAAGACCAGAAAACAGAGAAGTTTTCATGTGTGCTTCTGAGGATGATCCTGAGTCTGCTTTGATCTGGCTGCGAACTGAGATGTCCTAGTAGCTGCAAAGGTTAGTTCTCGTATTGTGTATTTCACCTTCATGTTGTTGTCTCCTTGCTTCTTTGATCCACTAGCATCATATCAGATATCTAATGATAATTTACTGAAATTGGTTGGTGTATAGTTTATTCGATCACTTTCATTTGATCAGTGGATGCTAATTAGTTGATGCCCTGCTAAATCTTATTGATCTGGGGAGTAATAAGTCTGAAACTATGTGCATAATATAGCTAGTTTTAGACTATGTTAAATGCTAGCTCAGCTCAACCAGGGCCGGCCCTGACTTTTTGGTGGCCCAGTGCGGAACAAAAAATGGAGGCCCCCATTCATCACAAAAAAAACACAAGATAATATATATCAATTGTAACTATATTACAAAACTCATTGCCACTAACGAAATCTCACACTAATAAGTTTAAAATACAAGAATCCTGCCTACAAACTGAAAAGAAAACTATCAATGATATAAAATCGGAATAACTTGAGTATGTCTAACTTTGGAAAAATAGACAAGCAAATGTGATTGAGGAAATTTTGAACCTTGGTCCGGCGATGGAAAATTGGCAATCGGGCAGGGCAGGCAGGCCGGCGATCTGAGGCGGCGTCTTGCGCGAAGTAGAGGAGG
>LAPY01001453.1:98221-111399 GCA_000970635.1 Eragrostis tef
ACTTAACCCCCTAAACTAAGTTTTAGTCCAATTTATTACCCCAAACTATCTAGATTGGTTCAATTCACCCCCTCGTGAAATTTTACTTTTTTTTTCTCTATGTACAGGTTAAATTTGATGCGCAAATTTTGTAGGGTGGTAGATGACATCATCCTCTGTGCTAGAAAAATTGTTTTAGAGTTTTTTAGAAATATTATCTTGCACATATATGTCGACGTTGTATTGCATACTTTTCACATACAAATTTTTTTTAAAAAAAATATTTAAACATTTTTCTAACAAAAGGTATGTTTTAAAATATAATCTTACAAAATTTCACACTCAAACATGATGCATATCTAGAGATACAAAAAAGAAAAATTTCATGAGGCGTATTAAGGGTGAAGCAGAGCACTTCATCGATGTGTCAATGATGTCATCTGATATGATTGCAAAAGTTATCAATGAAGATAAGATACAAATTCTTATAAATCTTAATGGATATACAAAGGTATGTGTTTCTCGAAACATGAGTCATCATATCATTACTTTAATGCAGACAATGCCATTTTCTTGAACCTATTTTTTCTTTTGCTGATTTTTGCCCCAAAATTGGTCCGGCTCCTGATTTGCATAAACCTTTTAATAAGAATCTGAGCTGTACTTGACTTCCGGACACTGATCCTCAAGCCCAATCCTGGAAATATATCGACCTCAAGAAAGAAATGAATTTGATAACTTTTTCTCTATGCTTCTTTTTCTTGCAATAAATTTTTCTGTTGCCTCAGGGTGCACGCAATGAAATTTTCGCCATGCAACCAGCACCAATCCAGGTTTCTTATATGGGATTTCCTGCTACCACTGGAGCAAGTTATATTGATTATTTGATTACTGATGAGGTTAGTATTGAATTTGTGTGTTATCTTCTATTCTATTGGCAAGTCCTTTCTTTGCCATCATACTAATTTTTAAATTTATGTTCTGACAGTTTGTCTCGCCATTGAAATATTCACATATATATTCAGAAAAGCTTGTACACCTTCCCCACTGTTACTTTGTGAATGATTATAAACAGGTATGTTGAGAATATTTGCGTTATATATATCAGGAAAAGTAATGATTTGATTCTCCAACTTTTGTCCCACTCCATTTTTCGACTTTTTCTCATGGATCTGTTTTCGTTTCACAGTTTTTTGCCTTGATGTTTTTATCCTGTTATATAAAAAAGGAAGAAGTCCATTTTACTACCCTCATGTATTCATGTTGTTCACTTAACCCCCTAAACTAAGTTTTAGTCCAATTTATTACCCCAAACTATCTAGATTGGTTCAATTCACCCCCTCGTGAAATTTTACTTTTTTTTTCTCTATGTACAGGTTAAATTTGATGCGCAAATTTTGTAGGGTGGTAGATGACATCATCCTCTGTGCTAGAAAAATTGTTTTAGAGTTTTTTAGAAATATTATCTTGCACATATATGTCGACGTTGTATTGCATACTTTTCACATACAAATTTTTTTTAAAAAAAATATTTAAACATTTTTCTAACAAAAGGTATGTTTTAAAATATAATCTTACAAAATTTCACACTCAAACATGATGCATATCTAGAGATACAAAAAAGAAAAATTTCATGAGGGAGTAAATTGAACCAATCTAAATAGTTAGAGGGAGTAAAATGGACCAAAAATTAGTTTAGGGGGTTAAGTGGACGACATGGATACTTGAGGGTAGTAAAATAGACTTCTTCGTATATAAAAACCACATACTTCTTGAAACAACCGAGTAACAATTAATAGCTACACTATAATACACCTCTTTCCTTACTGCCACCTTGTATTATTGGTATCATGATGTTGCAGCTTAGGCCTCAGAGGCTTCAGGATTGGAAGTTCATGACCATGTTGTACAGGATGAGGTGAGAGACAACGATCTGCCGTGCTGTTAATTGAGGGCATGAGCTCAGAGATCCGGCACACTGAGAAGGCTATAAACCGACTGCATGCCATGAAGACATGAGTAATTCAACACCATGTTGAAACGGGAACCCAGCATCATATATCCAGGCTACAAATTTGACTACAGAGTCTTCAGAGCTTGGAGGACCATGTTTTAGGGCCAAGAAATGGCATCTTTTCTCTTAGAGGAGCTTCATAGATCAGTGATGCACAAGAGAATATGTGGACTACAGATACCACACGCGCAATATTGAATCTAATGTGTAAATGCATCTGAACCACCGAATTCCCTCACAATTATTAGTCATCAAGTGGAGGATTTCAACTCCATACGTAGCAGCATTACTGGTCTGGACGACTTCAGGGAACTATCTACCACAAACTCCCGCACATGTGAACCTCACCCGTGCCAGAGTTCATGCCAGGATAGTGGTGTTTGATTGTACCACCATATATAGCCATTGCACACCAATGAGAAAATTCGAACATATGTTCTCATGTGTGCAGGCATTTCCCATCTGAGTGGTTAAGAGTGCCTTGTGAAGCCACTCAGATGGGAAATGACTTGCTTAGCCATTGAAAAAAAAAAAAGCTGTGCATGTCGCCATCCCAGACAATTTTTTTTTTTGTGCAAGGGAATTCAAAAGAAGCCTCCAATTAGTAAATATATGATAGTAGTACTGAAAGATTGTAAGAACATCTGGTTTATAAACACCACATACTTCATGAAACAACCGCGTAATCTACTCAGTTTCACAGGCTTCGCCAAGGGAAGAACCATAGACAAGTTAGGAGCCATCTACTTGAGGGCAATGCACGTGATTCCCAAGGAATCCAATGCCCAGAACTTAAGGAAAGTATAACAACAAACGTAAACCAACTGTTAAAACACTACAAAAAAATATTTATTGAGAAAAAGTGCTAACAGATGACCTCGGATTTGAAGGAAACTCCAAATCTGGTCACTTGTGTTTTGCGAAAAACATTCCTCATAGCATTTCTCGATGCAAAATCATTAATCATAGTATCAAGATGAACGGCATCTAAGATATTCCTCTCAATCCAGCAGATAGCCAATCAATTCAATTTTCCTGCGACATAGTTGACCTCAAATAATTTTTCAATATCTTCAGTTTTGAGAAACTTCTTTCAGCTGATGCCAGTCATAGGATTCGATAGGCAATTGAACCATTTGGGTAACAATCTGCATCTATGACAAACTGAAGAATCTCATGTGGTGACGTCAAACCATCTGGCAAGGTCATTTGCAACACTTTTAATTCTGAAAGTTCCATGCTAAGACTAATAAATCATCGGTGGGGAAAACATATGAACCAAGAGTTAACTAATTAACAGATATTTACCTAAGTCACCGCAAGCCGGCAAATCAAGCTACGATCCTGATACGTTGGCTTGCTTGGTCTCTTCGGCAACGCGGCAGCATGACGATCGGCAACACGGCGCCGTTGTGGTGAACTGGCGATCGGCAGTACGGCGGCAAGGACAACAAGCAAGGCGAAAGCTGAAGAGTCGGGAAAACAAATCGAGAAAATCTTGGGTGCCGTACTGCCGGGCAATTAGCGCTTAGCAGTATAGTAATCAACCCTATCTATAAAATTTTGGGGCCCCTACCTGAGCCGGGGCCCTAGGTCGTCGCCCTCATTGCCCCGGCCCAGAGCCGGCCCTGCGCGCGTACTCGTGTTCTGTAAAGCATATGGGTGCATAGAGATTTGGAAGCATGCATTCTTTACAATTTTCTACGTTTATGTCCGCACAAGTTTTCTTTTTCATGAAGCAATATTGACTTGTGAAAGTATTTCCTGATTTCTAATTTCTGTTTTGTCCATTTAATAAACACACATGGAATGACTTGTGAAAGTAGTACTTCAGTTCAGATGCAGCAGAAGTAAATTATTCTCTAGTACTGTGTGTTGCTTTGCGCACCACATGCTATTGAGAAAAAGGTTGACAATAATAACTTGTAATAACAGACTGGATGCTATGGGAATCTCGTTCCCTTAGGCAACCAGGACACTAGTCCACGAGTTGCTTTCCTGGCTTCTGCTAACGCACGAGGCAATACAGCACAGCGCTGCTACCTTCCGCCAGAGATTCAAACAGCACGACACTTGGTTCAGATGACAGAAGATAACATATACCACTGCGTAGCTTCCCGTCACAAGCGATGGAGCATCGAGTTTTGTTTAAGTCGTGCTGTGTGAATTGGGCCTTAGATTGGTAAACCATATACTGTAGATACAGCAATTGACGACATCAATTTTTCTGACGTACCTGAATCAGGACGGTGGACCGGGTGCGGCACCATCAGCATGTTACAGACCTGCAGGTAGGCACGGACGCTACTGCTGCCAACTTGTCCTTGTCGATCGTGCGTCGCAGCTGCAATGAATCACCAAAGGATCTTGGTTCCTGCATCACTAACTAAGTTGAGGGTCTTGGTTCCTGCATCACTAAAGCCTTTAACTCAAGACAAAAAGATTTTGGCAAACGCTTACGCTCGTCGACCAAGTGACTTCATTCCCGATGCCTCTTACTCCCACATAGACATACAGACATGAAAACCACATACCCATCTTCCATATCAGATGCGGAGCTTGGAGCGTTATATATAGCTACTCTAGAACTCAGACTTCTCAAAAAATCTATGACTATATCATCGTTACTTGTTCTATATCTCATGTTTCTTTTTAGCTTCAAAGGGCAAATGGCTTGCTGTGTCGGTAGGGGTAGCTTCAGAAAGTAATTAATTTAAAATAAAAGAACTTATTGTTTGTGATAGGGAACATGGACACAATACTGGCATGTGTTTAGTAGGTCCAGCACCACATCTATCAGCATAGATGAGTCCATTAAATTTGAGGTTACAAAAGAGCTTCCATTCCATAGCTACTCAGTGTTAGGCCACTCTCAGTGGCAACTTTCATTTCATTGTTTCCAAGACAAATTTTAGAAAAGAGAGCCTCCTTTCTTTCATTAGAATGAAAGACCTCTCACAAGAAATGAAAGTTTGCCTTCTCTTTCCTCATAATTACCTTGCCAAGTCATCAAAATATGCACATGTGGCATATAATTTAATGCAAATGAAAGGCCCCATTGAGACTGGCCTTATGCAGCCCAGCTACTGCAACAATGACACCACCATGGATCCAGCCATTATCTTATTTTATATCATTAGTTAGTACATAGTACTAAACAGCAAGACTTTCAACCCGGAGACAGCTACACAAGTTTGACAAGATCAATTCTGAGCTCTATAGGCTCCACCCAATCCAAGGAAGGAGATTTATTCCCTCCAGCGATGGCCACACTCAGGGCTGCAGCACACAAAGAACAGGGTCATCCCCTCCTCACCTCTTGCAGGAGCCTGCAAATTATAAATAAACACGGCAGTGGGTTCAGTATTCAATCATGTTATTATCTCATTAAAAGGCTACGTTCTAATTCAACATGGCCAACTAGTGGATTCATGTGCAATTTGGGAGCTCTCAGGTACTACCACAGGACAAAAAACAAAGAATCCAACAGAAACAAATTCCACATGGTGCAAATAGTTGAAGTCAAGATACCCACAGACATTTATATGAATCAAGGTGCTGTTTGTTTTGGGAGTGGTAATGCAAACGCAATCGCAATCGAAAGACACATGTATCGTAATCAAAGTAACAGATTACAGACTTTGTTCGGTTCACACACCGTAATGGAATTTGGAAAAGTAGAGCTGCTGCTAGACAGAGATACATGCTTGTCAATTGACATCAGAGAACGAACGCGATACATGGTTAAAGGAGAAGGACCACTTCCGATCTTGAAGAATCCATCGGCGGAGAGAAATCCGTCTACTGTGATCTCCGGCTGCCCTGCCCTGTTCTTCGGCGGCGGAGGAGGCAGGCCGCAATTTCGCACTACGCAGGATCTGCATCGGCCGGGGGATTTATTTGAGCGGCGGCGCAGATGAATCGATGTCTTGCCGTGGGGAAGGAGAGATTTGGCGCGGGAATCGTAGGGATCGAGGAGGAGTAGATCGCAAAGAGCCAGAGCGGCGTGATTCGACCTGCAGCAACATGGAGAAGAAGCGGCGGCATCAATCTAATACCGGTCGGGGAGGAGGGGAATCGGGTTTGTATAGCCTGGTATCCGATTACATGGTAACGGATTACGGGCCACGCCCAAACAAACATGTGTAACAGTTTCGGTTACCCTCTGTAATCCCAATACGATACAAAACATCGAACCAAACAGCACCAAGTATGACTAGTAAAACAGATAACAGAAGAATGGAAAATTGTTTAACCTGGAAGAAAACAGCCTCGCCATGGCCACATTTTCCACAGCAGACAGTCTTGGTTCTGGGAAATGTTGGGTCGGAAGCTACATCCTGCAGAACCTGCGTCCGCTCCCTAGCAGAGTGGTGGACCACATTCCGGTACACGCAGTTGTTGTCAGAGATCTTCTGAGTCAGGCAAGAATTGCTTAAGAGTCAGTGGATGATCATCAATCAGCTAGTACCTTATTCAAGTTATTGTAATAGGCAAAATGCAATTGGTGAAACTTTTTATTCAAAGAAATGTAGAACCAGAATGGATGGGTTTGTGCCTATCTATCTTTTTAAGGCGATATGGCCAGGTGAGGCGATTGACCCCCTTCCAGGCACCTAGGCGACGCTTAGGCGTGCATCAGGCGAGGTACGTGTACCCTGGAGGGAAAGAAAAAAGGAAAAGGAAAAAAAGAAAAGGAGACAAAGCTGGAAACAGAAGAAAGCCCAGTCCGCACCGTACCACGACCTACACAGCCACACAGGAAGGTCAGCCACACGACATTAGTTCTCGATGGCTCTGCCTCTCCCCACCAACATTCATTCTCAAGGATCATCATATCTTTGAGGACTGTTGTCTGATTTTAATTTTAGACAGGTTTCAATGATGAATTATTCAGAGAGCATCCGCAGCAATGAATGTATAATTCAGAGAACAACCCCCTATCTCGAAAAAAAAGAAATCAAAGAACAACCACAGCCCACAAAACACAGCCGCTTGTGGCTAGCTTTTGTCTAAGGTTACAACCAGCTATATATAAAAAAGGAAAAGAAATCGATTCCAGCAAGATCCTATCTACAACCTATCATTTCCTGATCAAATATTTGGACGAACACAAACTATTGATTTGGTCCCATCACAGGTGCCTTCGATTATTGACCGGACGTCGCAGACCCTCAGGGCTGCAGCACACAAAGAACAGGGTCATCCCCTCCTCACCTCTTGCAGGAGCCTGCAAATTATAAATAAACACGGCAGTGGGTTCAGTATTCAATCATGTTATTATCTCATTAAAAGGCTACGTTCTAATTCAACATGGCCAACTAGTGGATTCATGTGCAATTTGGGAGCTCTCAGGTACTACCACAGGACAAAAAACAAAGAATCCAACAGAAACAAATTCCACATGGTGCAAATAGTTGAAGTCAAGATACCCACAGACATTTATATGAATCAAGGTGCTGTTTGTTTTGGGAGTGGTAATGCAAACGCAATCGCAATCGAAAGACACATGTATCGTAATCAAAGTAACAGATTACAGACTTTGTTCGGTTCACACACCGTAATGGAATTTGGAAAAGTAGAGCTGCTGCTAGACAGAGATACATGCTTGTCAATTGACATCAGAGAACGAACGCGATACATGGTTAAAGGAGAAGGACCACTTCCGATCTTGAAGAATCCATCGGCGGAGAGAAATCCGTCTACTGTGATCTCCGGCTGCCCTGCCCTGTTCTTCGGCGGCGGAGGAGGCAGGCCGCAATTTCGCACTACGCAGGATCTGCATCGGCCGGGGGATTTATTTGAGCGGCGGCGCAGATGAATCGATGTCTTGCCGTGGGGAAGGAGAGATTTGGCGCGGGAATCGTAGGGATCGAGGAGGAGTAGATCGCAAAGAGCCAGAGCGGCGTGATTCGACCTGCAGCAACATGGAGAAGAAGCGGCGGCATCAATCTAATACCGGTCGGGGAGGAGGGGAATCGGGTTTGTATAGCCTGGTATCCGATTACATGGTAACGGATTACGGGCCACGCCCAAACAAACATGTGTAACAGTTTCGGTTACCCTCTGTAATCCCAATACGATACAAAACATCGAACCAAACAGCACCAAGTATGACTAGTAAAACAGATAACAGAAGAATGGAAAATTGTTTAACCTGGAAGAAAACAGCCTCGCCATGGCCACATTTTCCACAGCAGACAGTCTTGGTTCTGGGAAATGTTGGGTCGGAAGCTACATCCTGCAGAACCTGCGTCCGCTCCCTAGCAGAGTGGTGGACCACATTCCGGTACACGCAGTTGTTGTCAGAGATCTTCTGAGTCAGGCAAGAATTGCTTAAGAGTCAGTGGATGATCATCAATCAGCTAGTACCTTATTCAAGTTATTGTAATAGGCAAAATGCAATTGGTGAAACTTTTTATTCAAAGAAATGTAGAACCAGAATGGATGGGTTTGTGCCTATCTATCTTTTTAAGGCGATATGGCCAGGTGAGGCGATTGACCCCCTTCCAGGCACCTAGGCGACGCTTAGGCGTGCATCAGGCGAGGTACGTGTACCCTGGAGGGAAAGAAAAAAGGAAAAGGAAAAAAAGAAAAGGAGACAAAGCTGGAAACAGAAGAAAGCCCAGTCCGCACCGTACCACGACCTACACAGCCACACAGGAAGGTCAGCCACACGACATTAGTTCTCGATGGCTCTGCCTCTCCCCACCAACATTCATTCTCAAGGATCATCATATCTTTGAGGACTGTTGTCTGATTTTAATTTTAGACAGGTTTCAATGATGAATTATTCAGAGAGCATCCGCAGCAATGAATGTATAATTCAGAGAACAACCCCCTATCTCGAAAAAAAAGAAATCAAAGAACAACCACAGCCCACAAAACACAGCCGCTTGTGGCTAGCTTTTGTCTAAGGTTACAACCAGCTATATATAAAAAAGGAAAAGAAATCGATTCCAGCAAGATCCTATCTACAACCTATCATTTCCTGATCAAATATTTGGACGAACACAAACTATTGATTTGGTCCCATCACAGGTGCCTTCGATTATTGACCGGACGTCGCAGACCCTAGACCATAGGCAGCCCACGTTGCTGTGTTGGCAGGAGCAAGGGGAAGAGGGAGGGGGGAGGGATTCACCTCATGCCCGCAGATGCGGCATACTAACAGGAGAACGCGCCTGGCCCTATCCCCCTTGGGGTATAGGAGGTTGTTGCTGAAACAACACAAGAAATCAGATTCAATTCCATTCGACTCCATTGGAGGCAACGCCAACAGAGGGAAGTGAGATACAGATTCAGTTATGCGGAAGGAACGAACGTACCACTCGCGGCAGAACTTCATGGTGCTCATGGCAGCGGCGGCGTCTTCCCCGGCGAAATGCAGCTCCTCCCCCTCTTCTCGACTGTGAGAGAAACAAACAAAAAATGAATCTAATGATATTTATTTCACATTCAAAACATAATCATTTAAATCTATATTGTTGGTCAAAGTTTAATGAAAAAGTAAATGGTGTCATATAATTAGGAACGGAGGGAGTGTTTGTGATCAAGATCAGGTACTTTCCCGACAATGGCACGGTGGTGTCCATCGATCGACGCCAGCTGTGATAACTACGATCCGATCGGCTACCCGTTCGTCCAGGGCGCCGCCCTAAATCGCCTTGCCTGAGCTGCATGCTAGCCAACAAGGGACGAGGAGTAGCTTTGTCAGACGTCTCATAGTCTGTTCCCAGTGAAGCGGTCAGCCGGCAGCATGCCTTCCTCAACAAGAAGACATGAAGATGATATTCGCCACATGATAACGATCATACGGACAAGAATGAGATTCGAAGGATGGAGGCCACCGGAATGGACGAGTAAACAACATGCACCAGCATGAGTGGACGGACTACGGATCTGTTCTGAATGATTGTTAGCTAAAAATTAGGTATGACTAGATATTATTGTACAAACTAATTGTTATTTTAGGTGTTTAGTACTGATAAATTTACATAGTTTATTGATAATTATAAATACAAAATATTCTTAATTATTAAATATGATCAAGTTATATCTTTATTAATATATGTGTTTAAGACACTGAACACATACATGTACCGTCTGTTACAACCAACCAAACATTTTCATGTATAATTCCATATATACGTCTAATGAAACAACTTACTTACCGACTCATCCAGGACTATCCTATCCTAGATCATTGCATCTAGGATGATTCCATCCCATTAAATTGATCTGTTCAAGCAACCAAACACTAGGGATTCTAAAGTCTCCAAATTTGTGCTTTTAAAGTTTCTATAATGTCAACCGCAATGAAATGTGCGGGAGTTTTTTTATGAAACAATGTCTTGTGTGCCTTAACTACTATTTACAGGGTGTTTCAGATTAAAAAAGAAAAAGGAAAAGGAAAGATTCATCTGTAGTGTGATGTTTTCTGCACCACTTATTGATGCGATAGGATGCAAAGTGGATTTAATCACTTGTTATCAATACCATGGACTGTAACTCAAAAGTGGTTGACACATTTCTAAAAATATAATTTCATGATTCTTTAAATCCAGATGATTTGGCTCTCAACCAACAAATTATCACTTAATGCTCATTCCATCGCAATCTGGCATGGTTTTGAGGATATGAACAATTAATGACAAGGTTTGTCTAGAACACATGCCAGTCGATTGCATTGCAAGAAAAAGATCCACAGTAAATCCTACTAGGCAATAACATAATGTACCGGTCTCTTGGAATGGTTCTGGATCGTAAACTGAAAAATCTCAGATACGGAGCTAGCAATTAAGTCAATTACTCATTCTTGTCCTGATAATAAATGATGAAGTAGCAGTGATTTGAGTGGTATAACTTGAACATCCATTAGTGAGCCTTAATTATCTCATCTTCCTAGGTAAACAAATTATTATTGCAGCTGAAACAAGACTCAATTGCACAAATTGATCCGCACGGAAGGCATTGCGAGAGGCCCTAAAGTTCTATTTACGGGTGCTAGCGCCTTCGCCTGTATTCTAGAAGCGGGCAGGAAGATGAAAGAAAGTGAAGCCTACGAAAGCCTGTGGGACCTCGGCACGTCAGACCAGCTGCCTGCGTGCCTGGAGGAGTTTTTGTTCAGTGGTGCGGACCACCGTACGTGGTCGAGGCCGGATCCACCAGGGACCGAAGGTGCAGGACCTCGCAGCTACTCTCCATGACGCGAGTGGTCAACCATGCTCGCCATGGGACACGCCATCCGAAGGCGCTCACCCTTCGTTGCCATGTGCCGTGCCATTCTTATCCGCTTGCCCCTGCTCAATATCACCACGTGATTTCAACCCTGATGCTTCCCATCCCACAAATCATGCGTGTCTCACCCGTTTGTAGATGCAGCTGTTGGAGATCGGGGATCTGAAAGCACTCACGTCTAGTATACTGGACGAGTTTATATCCTCAACTGTAAACATTCGTTTCTCCGCATATTTTCCAATCTATTTATATAATGGTCTGCGCCTTTTGTGAGAACATGGCCCGTCTTATATGATGGTTGCTAAAGTTATGTACCATATATAGTTGCACAAAAAAGATAAAAGTATTTGCACATGAAGCACATGTATCATATATAGTGTCAGCATGTGCCAATGCTGTATTGGAACTAGCTACGACCCAAATGATCTTTTGGCTTCATTGATTGAAAAAATCGTATAACTTAAGAAGTTTCCTATGCCAAGCGAACCGGTGGATCGATCATGGTTTTAATTTCATTTCTTTGTATTACTAGAAAGTGCAGGTATTCGGCTTTTTTTTTAGGCAAACTGGAGCCTGGATGGGTAAACCTCTACAGCAATTTATTTATTATACAAAAGAGGTTCAAAAAACTATATACAGACCAAGGTGCCCAACAAACCCTAAAAAAGAGTAAAGTCAAAAAACCAACGAAAAACTAAAAATTAATCCCAAGACTGTATCCATTCTTGTAGTGGTTGAATATGTTCCCGCAACCATCTCTCAAGCTCTCTGAAAAAATTCCTAATGTAATCCACTGTAGGGTCAATCTGATTAAAGATCTCATTTCTCGTCATCCATATACTCCATCACATATGTATTCTTATGTCGATATAAAAAGGTACTGCCAACCTCCTCTTTAAGGCATGACGAGTGGTATACATGGGGAGTTGGGCACGAAGCTGGGTCATGAAGGCCTCAGCAAAAGAGGATGATTTGGTCCATTAATGTCTAGTTTAACAAATCCATATGCTCTTAGTGACATAGATGCAACCATTGTCAGAAGGCAAGGTCTTCTGAGCTGTCCCTAGACATGCTGGGATACCCAGACAATGTAAGGGCGGCTGGCAAGGATGGAATTTTTATGCCGGTGCACCTTGAAAAGTATGAGATCCCATTCGGTTGGGAATGCATGCAATTTGTTGCCCATTGCGCTACTGACTTTATTCCTGATGCCACTTACACCTATGCTAAATGCTGCAGAAATACTTCCATGGCTTACTCTTGTCTTGTGTCACTGATTAGGTTTATATATCTATCATTATTGGCTTCCAATGTAAATTGACCGACAAGTTACAATGGTTGCACGTACCATGAATGATGCAAAGGGGCGAGATTTCTTGTCACTGGTAGTGTAATACAATGGTAGATTTTTCACCGACCTCTAGACAAAAAGCAACGATCTATTTCAAGGAGGAAAATTTCCTAAGCCTGGCACCGTGCGGGGAGGCGTTCATGCTCAGTGGTGGGGACCCCCGTACGTGGTCGAGGCCCGATCCACCAGGGCCTGAAGGTGCAGGACCTCGCAGCTCCTCACCATGACGCGAGTGTTCAACCATGCTCGCCATGAGACTCGCCATCCGGAGGCGCTCACCCTTTGTCGCCGTACGTGTGCTGTGCCATTCTAATCCGCTTGCGCTTGCTCAATATCACCACGTGATTTGAACCCTGATGCTTCCCATCCAACAAATCATGTTTGTGTCACCGGTTTGTAAATGCAGCTGTTGGAGATCGGAGAGCTGAAAGCACTACGTCTAGCATACCGGATGAGTTTATATAGTCAACTGTAACATCCTTTTCTTTGCGCATTTCCTAATCTATTTTATGTAATGTTCTGCGCCCTTAGTATCAAAGAGAGGTGTTAGAGCTAAAACTCAAAAAACACACGCTTGCACTAGTCAAAGTTATC
>LAPY01001454.1:15118-30320 GCA_000970635.1 Eragrostis tef
CATACAATAGTGAAACCGTCCCCCTTTCTAGTGCATGGGAGGGGCTATTTATACCAAGATCAGGGATTACAATCTGATGCCTAAACTACCCCTGATCATGGAGAATAATGTACAGAATATTCGGTACAAAATGTCCGGAGGGCACAGTCGTCTTTTGGCGTCGTCTCGTTGAGGGTTCACCAGAAACCCTAACCGCTGACATGCCCTTCCTTATCGCTGCTCCGGGCCCACTTGTAGGCCTCCGGCGAAGGTGTTGAGCTCCGCCGCGTATACCCAAAGCCCTTCTTCGCCGATTGCCCGAAGACCTTCGGGCTTGCGGTCAACCCTTCGCGCCTGGCGTCAAGTCCTGAGGGAAAAACACATGGTAACACGAAGAGTCATCAGTTTATACGATGAGCACCTTCGGGTGATCTGTGGACAGGTCTTCGGGTTCGAAGCCTGCTCCGTGGATCCCCAACACGCGTGTAGAAATAGCTTCGGGTTTCTTCTCCCAATCCCTCATCTGAATGTAGCAGGTAGTGGAGATCTCGGGCGTTTCCCCTTTCCGAAGACGTTTTTTGCCCTGAGGCACAACATGGTTGCCATAAGTGATCTTCAGCGAATCGAAGATCCGGTTGATGCGGCCCTTTGGGAGCAGACCATGTTCCACGTCGTACTCTTCGACAGCGCTGAACGGATCGCACAGCAAATTGGCGCTTCCTCGACCACCTCCAAAAAATGCAACGGTCTAAGGCCTTCGGGCTTCTTAAGCCCATTGAACACAGGACGGCGTAAGTGAACTTGCGCCCGCCGAGCTTAACCTTCTCACTCCCATCTGGCTTCCAGCCACCTTCCACTGGCCAAATACTAGCGGCGAGAAACTCTTCCACTGCGGTGCGCCCGCTGATGATCTTACAAGCCTGCTTGAAAGCGTCGCAGCAGGGCTGGAAGGTGTTGCTGCGGCCAGTATAAGCGGGAGAGAATATGGGCTCCGCAGGAACAAGAGAACTGGCCAGCGGGTAGCAAACGCCCCCATCATGTCTCTCCCCTTCGAGTACTTCAGCAAGCATGAATCAGGGCAACCTTCTCGATCTTTGACTTCTTGCCAAAGCTTCGCGGCTGGAAAGTACAAACCCCATACTGAAGGAGAAATACGTCGTTGTCGTAATACACCTTCTTATTCTGCAAGTGACAGCTGTAGAAGCACAGAAAGGCTTCGTAGTTGACCTTCGCGTTGAATGTCCTCACTGCCCAGATAAACTTTGACAGTTGCACGAAGGCATTTGGCGTCAGGTGGTGTAACTGAATGCCATAAGCCCCAAGCACTCGCTGGAGTATGAAGAGAGCTGGAAACCGAAGCCCAGCCTCGAAAAAATCTCGAAAGACAACCGCCTCATTCGGCTTGGGCTGTGGAGTCTCCTCATCGCCTGGATGGCGAGCCCTACCAGCCGCGAAGTAACCCCTATCAACATACCTAGCAATCTCGGTCTCGTCGACACGCGAGCAGTTCAAACGAAAAGTCCGGTCAATAACTGCAGGCGTACGAATCTGGTGATCAGTAACCTTCGAAGAATCACCACAGCTAGAAGTACCCTGCCCTTTTGTGGCCGAAGACCAAGCGCAAACGCCAGCCCTAAAGCGCTTCTTCCCGAAGTCCCCAGCATAAGCGCTCTCTATGTAAATAGCATAATCCTCGTTATTCCCAAGATCCTTACCTTTAGCCGGAGCCAAAGCCTCAGCACCCTCCGCCGAAGGTTTCTCAGCAGGAACATCATCCGCAGCCTTCTGGTCACCCTCGGCAACTTCGGGGACCTCAGGACCGCGCCTCCCTGAAATCTCCTCCGGGTCGCGATGATCGTCTTCGCCATGAGGCATAGAGTCCAACAGCTCATCTGACCCATCACCTCCGAGGGACAAAGCCCCCTCCTGGCTAAGCGCCGCCTCTTCGCCAGACATCGCCGGCTCCTCGATGAGACTTAGCAGTCTGCCTAACCCTAGCCATCGGATCTCAGCGAAGCCCACCAAAACAAAACCCGAAGGGAAAACACGAACGCACCTTAATGTGAAGCCGAAGATCGAGCAATGCAAAGCGCAAACGAAACAATGAGCAACAGCTAAGGCAGCAGTGAAAACCCAAAGACTAAACAATAATGAGAGGTGAGCACGGAAAATGACTTGCCCCCTCCCCTCCTTATATAGGGAGGGTAAAAAACCGGGCAGTTAATGCCCCCTCGCCAACCGCATATGCGGTAAAGATGCGGTTTTTTACCAGCCAACGTGGCACTCTCCACGACTACAGTCTTCGGACAAAAACTCTTTGTCTTCGTGCTCTACGGCCAGCATCAACTCCAATGAAAGAGGGAAGTTTTTTGGGTTCGGCTCCGTCGGTTCCCGATTTTCTCTTCGAGGGTTCGGCTCATCGGCGTTGAACCTCGCGCACGAGGGGCTACTGTTAGGGATCCACGGAGCAGGCTTCGAACCTGGAGACCTATCCATAAATCACCCGAAGGTTTTCATCATGTAAACTGATGACTCTTCGTGTTATCATGTATCTTCCCCCGCAGGACTTGACGCCAGGCGCGAAGAGTGGACTGCAAGCCTGAAGGTCTTCGGACAATCGGTGAAGAAGGGCTTCGGGTAGATACGGCAGAGCTCTACACCATCGCCGGAGGCCTGCAAGTGGGCACGGAGCGGCAATAAGGAAGGGCACGTCAGCGGCTAGGGTTTCTGGTGAACCCCTAACAAGACGACGCCAAAAGACGACTATGCCCTCCGGACATTGTTGTACCAAATATTCTGTACATTATTCTCTGTGATCAGGGGTAACTTAGGCATCAGATTGTAATCCCTGATCTTGGTATAAATAGCCCCTCCTGTGCACTGGAGAGGGACACGGTCACTGTTGTATGATAAGACTGCCATGATAATGGAATAGGCTTCGTGTTGTGTGAGCACTCTTTTACGAAGCCCTTCTTTATTCTCGTTGTACCATCCTTCGTGTTGAACCCGGTGCTGGGTCTTCTTCAAGGAGAAGCCCAACAAAGCCGAAGTTTGTAGCAAGACCAAGGAGGTCAGCGTCGTTATGAAGCGCTTCTACAAGCACTTTTGGATGCCTCTTGGTGCGAAGGTTGCTCGCGAGGAGTGTGCCTTGAGGGCTAAAGAGGTACGATGGTTTGCTTTTTAGGTTTCTTTTAAGGGACGAAGACTTATTATGGGTTTTTGTTTCAGGCGCGCGAGGCGAAGGTCGATCCTCCCAAGAAGGACTCGAGCTCCGGAGCTTCCTTGAAGCGCCCATCTGCGAGCGGGGAGAAATGGATGGGGAAAAGGCCAAAGGTCGTTGATTGCTCGGGCCATGCTGCTCCCGCTCCCGAAGCTGCCCCTAAGGACTCGGCCCCGAAGGCTAGTGACTTTTCTAAGGAAGGAAGGGGTAGCTTCTGATGTATGCTTTTTGCCCCCTTAGCAGGGGGCGTGTAAAATTTGTCATTTTGTAATATGTACCATGTACTATTTGCAGGCCTCCGGTGCGGAGCCTGCTATTGAACCTTTGTGTTATCAGAACGGTAACATTCGCGCTACGCGCGCTTGTTATGAAATGGTTTCTTCTTTTCCCGAAGTTACTTCTTTTGGTCGTTTCTGGAATCACGTCCTTCGTGAATATTTTAGAGCTCGCGCCGAAGTGATGAGCTTTTACCAAAGGAGGCCGCTTCGCTCCGAACGCGCTATTCCATTGTTGATTCCGAAGGCGGAGCCCGTGGAGGCGGAGAGTTTGAATGATTTTACTTGGGCCTATGATGTATCCACGCGAGGCTTGCCTGGATTTTATTTAGAGTTTTAGGTAATCTCTGGAGATTGTTTTCTTGAAGGCATGTGTAGAAAAAACATCCCTTTTTCTTCGTTTGTGCTTTTGGTTGTGTCTAGTATTTATTGTAAAAACATCCCTCCTTCAGAGAGAGTTTGAGCTTTGCCCTAGCAAACGAGGGCGAGGTTGGTGCGAAGCCCTTTAACTTCGGAAAAACATCCCTCCCCCTAGCAAACAAGGGCGAGGTTGCCGCGAAGCTCTTTATGCTAGGATAAAACATCCCCCCCCCCTAGCAAACAAGGGCGAGGTTACTGCGAAACATTTAGTTTCGGAAAAATATCCCTCCCCCCTAGCAAACAAGGTCGAGGTTGCTACGAAGCTTGTAGCTTCGGAAAAACATCCCTCCCTCCTAGCAAACGAGGGCGAGGTTACTGCAAAACATTTAGCTTAGAAAAAACATCCCTCCCCCCTAGCAAACGAGGGCGAGGTTACTGCCCCCAGCAAACGAGGCGAGGTTACTGCAAAACATTTAGCTTCGGAAAAACATCCCTCCCCCCTAGCAAACAAGGTCGAGGTTGCTGCGAAGCTTGTAGCTTCAGAAAAACATCCCTCCCCCCTAGCAAACGAGGGCGAGGTTACTGCGAAACATTTAGCTTCGGAAAAACATCCCTCCCCTAGCAAACGAGGGCGAGGTTACTGCAAAACATTTAGCTTCGGAAAAACATCCCTCCACCCTAGCTAACGAAGGCAAGGTTGCTGCGAAGCTTTTAGCCTCGGAAAAACATCCCTCCCCCCTAGCTAACGAGGGCGAGGTTGCTGCGAAGCTTTTAGCTTGGGAGAAAGCATGTCTTTTATTGAATGAAGTTACTGGGAGGAGAGTTACGTGCTTGTTACTTCTTTGTAGTTTTGCTTCGAGTTCTGCTCACCACTATTGGGTCTTGGTGGTACCTCCTTTGTTGAGATGGGTTGTCATCTCTCGAAGGGACGTCGATGATCTCAGGAGGTTGGTTCGACGGGATTGTGGCTAAGGGCTCCTGTTGATTCGGAAAATGCGCCATTGCGGAGCTATATGTTTGGTATTGGCTTCGGGATGAACCCTCCTGGTTGGTTGCCGTCTTTGGCTTTTCCTTTGCTTCTAGGTATTCCTCCATCTTTTTTCTTATGTATCTCTTTTCTCCCATTTTTTCGGTCTGGGTTAGGTTTGTACCTTGTGCTGCTTCGCTTGATGATGGTTGCCTTTTATAAGCGCCCGACTGTTAAATTTGTTCTTTTATCATCGGTGCGCTTCGCGCTTCAGTGTGCACTGTTCTTGCACGTTGGTGCTGTCCCTGGTGGGGTTCGATTCTTCCGTCCTTTTCGCTTGAAAGGCATCGGATGTGCTGCTTAAGCGTCTATTCCCATCCTTTTTCATTTGAAAGGCATCGGATGCTCTACTTGAGCGTCTTTTCCCGTCCTTTTCGTTTGAAAGGCATCGGGTGCGCTGCTTGAGCATTTTTTGAGAGATTGACTTTTGTCGTTTGTGATAAGCCGGAGCAAGTAGCGGTTTTTGCTTCACGTCGCAGGCTTAGTTTTTGTTGGCCTTAGCCTCATGTGATTTTGCAAATCCCTCGAAGGGGATTGCTTTGAACTGAGAGACTCTTTTAGGGGTATTACTTGCATTGCAATTTGCAAAGATACAATGGAATCTCACCTCGTTAAAAACCTCACCCCCGAAGTGGGGTTCTCCTGTGAGGAAAAGAGTATGAGTTCCTTGATGAAAGTAAATGCATAATTGAAAGTCCTACGGGGGCCTTCGCTTATACTGATGCGAAGCCCTTTACACTTTTTATCTAGGTGAAAAACTTCTTGAGGTTGTCCACATTCCATGGATGCGGTAGGCTGTTTCCTTCTTGATCGCACAGGCGGTATGCGCCCCTTCTTATCGCTTCGGTGACGATGAATGGTCCTTGCCACTTTGGCTCTAGTTTTCCTTGTTTCTCTATTCTAGGGCTTCGCAGAAGTACTAGGTTTCCTGGCACGAAGCTTCTTGGTTGGACTTTTCGGTCCGTCCATTTTCTTGTTTCAGCTTGATGCTTGTCTAAGTTTTTGATTGCTTCGGCTCTGATCAATTCGATCATGTCCTTGAAGGTTGCTTCGCTTTCTAGTTGTTGAGACTGGGCTCTTGGGCTTTGGAATTTGATCTCTTCCAGCATCATTGCTTCTTCTTCGAAGAGTAACTTGAAAGGCGTGAACTGTGTTGCTCTTGTGGCTGTGGTGTTGTGGGACCAGATAATTTTTGGTAGTTCATGTGCCCAATTCCATTCTTCTGATCCAAGAGGCTTCGTTTGATCCCCTGGAAGATTTCTTTGTTTGCGTTTTCAACTGCCCTGTTGGACCCCGGGTGGTAAACAGATGCGAAATGGGCAATTGTGCCAATGCTTGCACAATACTCTTTGAACTCATAGTTTACGAACTGCTTCCCGTTATCCACGGTGATTTCCATTGGGACTCCGAAGAGGCACACGATGCTTTGCCAGAAAAATTTGCGTATAGATTGTGTTATGTTCACTATTGGTTTTGCTTCGATCCACTTTGTGAAATACTCTAAAGCTACCACTGCGAAGGTATAATTTCCCTGAGCTGCTGGCAGGGGTCCTACTAGATCTATACCCCATCTTTGCATGGGCCAAGTGGGCTGAGTTAACTGCGCTGGTTTGCATAGTTTATTTGCGAACTTTTGGCATGCTTTGCATTTCTGCACTAGCTCTTGAGCATCGTGCATCGCGGTGGGCCAAAAGAGTCCCTCCCAAAGCGCCTTGGCGCATATTGCCTTGTTTCCAGCGTGTGAACTGCATACTCCTTCGTGTATTTCTCGAAGCAGGGATTTACCATCTTCGCGGCTTATACACTTCAGAAGGGGCTTCGTGATGCTGTTTCTGTATAGCTCATTGTCGATGATTGTGTAGTATGTTTCCTTTGCTTTCATTCTTTTTTCTTCTTTTTCTTCTTCGGCTTCGTAGAAACCATTAATGTATGCCATTATTGGTGATCTCCAATCTTCACTATAGATGAGATTCATCATCTTGATATCATTTTCTTCGCTCTTGATTGAAGGGGTAGTGAGGGTTTCAAAGAAAACGTCTGGGGGCATTGGTTCCTTTTTCGAGGCAGCCTTTGCCAGGAGGTCTGCTTCGACATTTTCATTTCTTTCGAAGTGGACACACGAGAAGCCCCTGAAGTGCCTCTCGGTGCTTCGAACCAGGTCCAGGTATTTTGCTAGCTCCGGCTCTCTTGTAGTGAATGATTTGTCAATGTGCCCTTGGATGACCTTCGAGTCGGTTTTGACCACGAAATTTCCCACTCAAAGTGCCTTTAGCTTTCTCATAGCCAAAAGTAGTGCTTCGTACTCTGCTATGTTGTTAGTTAATCTGTGTGTTTCTTTGTTGAATTGTAGCCTTGCTGCGTATCTCAGCTTGATTCCCGAAGGGGAGGTGAGGATTGCTGCAGCCCCTGCTCCTAGGTAGCACCAAGCCCCATCGCAGGTAACTTCCCATGGCTGCTCAAAAACTGGGCCTTCGGTATATGAAGCTGGTTCTGTCCAGTCCGCGACAAAATCGGCCAGCACTTGACCATTGATTGCGCTTCAGCTTTCGAAGTCAACAACGTGTTCGGACAGCTCGGCGGCCAATTTTGATATTCTCTCCAAAGCCTCTCTGTTTCCAAAGATGTCTCATAGTGGTTGGTTTGTTGCACTCTGATTTTGTGTGCTTCGAAGTAGTGCCTGAGTTTCCTTGAGGCCATTACTACGGCGTATGCTATCTTCTCTAGCTCTGAATAAAAAATTTTGAATCCAAAAAGTGCTTCGGATACATAATATACTGGCACTTGAACTTTGCATTCTTTTCCCTTGTTGTTGATCCTTGTTTGAACTTGAACTAAAGCTGCGCTGACCGCTGTGTGCAAAGCCGCCACATACATGAGAAGTGTTTCGTTAGGTTTTGGGCTTGCGAAGGCCGTGATGTTTCTGAAAAACTTCTTGAGGTTGTCCACATTCCATGGATGCGGTAGGCTGTTTCCTTCTTGATCACACAGGCGGTATGCGCCCCTTCCTATCGCTTCGGTGACGATGAATGGTCCTTGCCACTTTGGCTCTAGTTTTCCTTGTTTCTCTATTCTAGGGCTTCGCAGAAGTACTAGGTTTCCTGGCACGAAGCTTCTTGGTTGGACTTTTCGGTCCGTCCATTTTCTTGTTTCAGCTTGATGCTTGTCTAAGTTTTTGATTGCTTCGGCTCTGATCAATTCGATCATGTCCTTGAAGGTTGCTTCGCTTTCTAGTTGTTGAGACTGGGCTCTTGGGCTTTGGAATTTGATCTCTTCCAGCATCATTGCTTCTTCTTCGAAGAGTAACTTGAAAGGCGTGAACTGTGTTGCTCTTGTGGCTGTGGTGTTGTGGGACCAGATAATTTTTGGTAGTTCATGTGCCCAATTCCATTCTTCTGATCCAAGAGGCTTCGTTTGATCCCCTGGAAGATTTCTTTGTTTGCGTTTTCAACTGCCCTGTTGGACCCCGGGTGGTAAACAGATGCGAAATGGGCAATTGTGCCAATGCTTGCACAATACTCTTTGAACTCATAGTTTACGAACTGCTTCCCGTTATCCACGGTGATTTCCATTGGGACTCCGAAGAGGCACACGATGCTTTGCCAGAAAAATTTGCGTATAGATTGTGTTATGTTCACTATTGGTTTTGCTTCGATCCACTTTGTGAAATACTCTAAAGCTACCACTGCGAAGGTATAATTTCCCTGAGCTGCTGGCAGGGGTCCTACTAGATCTATACCCCATCTTTGCATGGGCCAAGTGGGCTGAGTTAACTGCGCTGGTTTGCATAGTTTATTTGCGAACTTTTGGCATGCTTTGCATTTCTGCACTAGCTCTTGAGCATCGTGCATCGCGGTGGGCCAAAAGAGTCCCTCCCAAAGCGCCTTGGCGCATATTGCCTTGTTTCCAGCGTGTGAACTGCATACTCCTTCGTGTATTTCCCGAAGCAGGGATTTACCATCTTCGCAGCTTATACACTTCAGAAGGGGCTTCGTGATGCTCTTTCTGTATAGCTCATTGTCGATGATTGTGTAGTTTCTTGCCTTTGCTTTCATTTTTTTTTCTTCTTTTTCTTCTTCGGCTTCGTAGAAACCATTAATGTATGCCATTATTGGTGATCTCCAATCTTCACTATAGATGAGATTCATCATCTTGATATCATTTTCTTCGCTCTTGATTGAAGGGGTAGTGAGGGTTTCAAAGAAAACGTCTGGGGGCATTGGTTCCTTTTTCGAGGCAGCCTTTGCCAGGAGGTCTGCTTCGACATTTTCATTTCTTTCGAAGTGGACACACGAGAAGCCCCTGAAGTGCCTCTCGGTGCTTCGAACCAGGTCCAGGTATTTTGCTAGCTCCGGCTCTCTTGTAGTGAATGATTTGTCAATGTGCCCTTGGATGACCTTCGAGTCGGTTTTGACCACGAAATTTCCCACTCAAAGTGCCTTTAGCTTTCTCATAGCCAAAAGTAGTGCTTCGTACTCTGCTATGTTGTTAGTTAATCTGTGTGTTTCTTTGTTGAATTGTAGCCTTGCTGCGTATCTCAGCTTGATTCCCGAAGGGGAGGTGAGGATTGCTGCAGCCCCTGCTCCTAGGTGGCACCAAGCCCCATCGCAGGTAACTTCCCATGGCTGCTCAAAAACTGGGCCTTCGGTATATGAAGCTGGTTCTGTCCAGTCCGCGACAAAATCGGCCAGCACTTGACCATTGATTGCGCTTCAGCTTTCGAAGTCAACAACGTGTTCGGACAGCTCGGCGGCCAATTTTGATATTCTCTCCAAAGCCTCTCTGTTTCCAAAGATGTCTCATAGTGGTTGGTTTGTTGCACTCTGATTTTGTGTGCTTCGAAGTAGTGCCTGAGTTTCCTTGAGGCCATTACTACGGCGTATGCTATCTTCTCTAGCTCTGAATAAAAAATTTTGAATCCAAAAAGTGCTTCGGATACATAATATACTGGCACTTGAACTTTGCATTCTTTTCCCTTGTTGTTGATCCTTGTTTGAACTTGAACTAAAGCTGCGCTGACCGCTGTGTGCGAAGCCGCCACATACATGAGAAGTGTTTCGTTAGGCTTCGGGCTTGCGAAGGCCGTGATGTTTCTCAAGTACTCTTTTAACTCTGTGAATGCTTTGCTCTGTGTTGTTCCCCATTCAAATTTTCTGGAGCCTTTGAGGACCTTGAAGAAAGGTAGGCTTTTTTCTGCTGACCTTGAAATGAATCTGTTCAATGCTGCGATTCTTCCTGTTAGCTTATGTACATCTCTGACACTTCTTAGTTCTTTCATGTCTAGTATTGACTTTATTTTGTCTGGGTTGGCTTTGATTCCCTTCGCTGACACGAGGCATCCCAATACTTTTCCCTTCATCACCCCAAAGATAAATTTTTCTTGGTTGAGCTTTAGATTTGCTGCTCTGAACTTGGCGAAGGTCCGAGCTAAGTCGTTGAAATGTTCGCTTCTTGTGCCGCTTTTAACTACTATATCGTCCACATATGTTAATACATTTTTTCCCACTTGCTCTTTCAGGACAGCTTTTGTCATCCTACAGAAAGTTGGTCCTGCATTCTTGAGCCCTTCGGGCATCCGCACGAAGCAAAATGTTCCGAAGGGGGTAATGAAACTTGTCTTCTCTTCATCTTCTTTTCTCATAAAAACTTGATGGTATCCTGAGAAACAATCTAGTAAGGATAGCAATTCAGCTTCAGCTGCTGCATCTACTATTGTGTCAATTCTTGGTAGAGGGAAATCGTCCTTCGGACATGCCTTGTTTAGGTCCATGAAATCTACGCACATTCACCACTTGCCATTTTTCTTCTTGACTAGTACTGTATTGGCTAGCCAGGTTAGATATTTTACTTCTCGAATGACAGTTGCGTCTGCCTTTGTACTTCGGCTTTTACCGCTTCGAACTTGTCCTCCGACATTTTCCTGAGTTTTTGCTTCTTGGGCTTGACTTATGTGTCTATGTCCAACTTATGTTCTATCATGCTTCGGCTAACCCCCTTGAGATTCGAAGCTAACCATGCGAAAACATCCTTGTTCTTGTGAAGCAAATCTATAAGGATTTGTTTCTCCTCTTGTGATAATGATTTACTGATGATAACTTCTTGTCCAAGGACCAGCTCGTCCAATGGAACTCTTTCGGTTTCTTCATCTTCTTGTATTGGTTTGTTTTCATTGTCACGCATCTTTTCGGACACAAGATTCTTGTATCTTTCCTTCTTTGCCGCAGCTTCGGTCTCTTCCTCAGCTGACGCTTCGGTGAGTACATGGACATTCTTCTGGCCGAGAGTGATGCCTTTTTCAATGTTCCTGGCTTCTTGCTGATCTCCGAATACTGTTATGATTCCATTTGGTGCTGGCATCTTCATAACTAAGATTGAGTTTCTTAGCACGATATCGAAGGTGTTGATGACTCCCCTGCCAAATATGGCATTGAATGGGTAGTTCATTTTGACCACATCGAAAGTGATGTGCTCCGTTCTTGGGTTTGATGTGTCTCCGAAGGATACTGGGAGTGAAATTTTTTCCAGTGGTACAATTCTTTTACCGCCGAAGCCATATAGAGGGGTGTCGGTGGGTTCAATGAGTTTCCTGTCCAGGTTTAGCCTGTCAAAGGTGCTGGTGAACAGAATGTCGGCCGAAGCCCCATTATCAACCAAAATTTTGGTTACTATCCATCCATACACATTGGCCTTGATGACCATTGCATCACAATGAGGGTAGGACTTAAGTTTGCTTCGGGGCACATCTTCTTCTGTGAAGGTGATTGGCATATGAGACCACTTCGTTCTTTTGATTGGGGCTACGTTAGAAACCACATTAACTGCTCTGAAATAATCCATCCGCTGCCTCTTGTTCTCGAAGTTCAAGGACGAGCCCCCTGTTATGGTAAAAATTGTCCCGTAGGATGGCAATGGTTCCGGAGGTGCGTTTGATATCTGGTGGACTTCGGATTTTGTTGGCAGTGGAGGTGGTGGTGGCAGTTCTTCGCGCACTGTATTGATGGGGTAAGGTGTTGATGTGACCTTCGGGATATGGTTTACTTGCGGAGCAGGCAGATATTGTGTTGGTTGGAAGGCCGAAGGATTATGATTATGCTGAAATGCCGAGGGGCTAGGTGACTAGAAATGATATCCCTGAAATTGTGGGACTGACACTTGAGGGAAATATTGATATTGGCCAGGGCCATTGAACTGGGAGCAACCCGAAGGTGTTTGGCAATATTGAGTACTTGAGGTGTAATTTATCGTTCTTTGTTCGCTCTTGTCTTTGTCCTTGGACTTGAGCTTCTCCAGAACTGTTTTTGTTTCTGGACATTCTTTCGAAGAGTGGCCCTGATCTAGGCCATGAAACATGCAATAAGGCTTTCTTGGTTCTTGATTTCTGCCTCTTTCGCGACCTCTGCCGCGACCCTTCGGCCCCCTCTGAATGAATTGTTCTCATAATTGGCTTCAGGCTTCTCTGCATCTATCTGATTGATGTACTGAAGGCTTCGGTCTTCTTTGTTTCTTTTCTTGGAAGAATTCCATTCTTGCTGGTTCTTTTCTGAATTGCCCCTCTGCGCTTGCTTGTGTATGTTTTGCATTGCAATTCTCCTTCTGTAATCATTGTCAGCTTCGCAATACTTGTTGAGCTCTGAGTATAGCTCTTCGATGGTTGATGGATAATTCATGGATAGGTGAGTGGCACACGGGCCTGCACGAAGCCCCACAATTGCTGCCTCTATGGCTAGATTGTCTGCTACTTCGGGCGCTTGGGCCCTCATTTCCACGAACCTCCTGAAGTAATCTTACAGTGGCTCTTTTTCTTGTTGCACACATGTGCGAAGATCTAGCGCTGTGACAGTCTTACGAAGGAAACCTTGAAAGTTCTGCAGCAACTTGTCTCTCAAGTTCTCCCATGAGTATATGGAGCCAGGACGAAGGGTTGAGAACCAGTCTAGTGCTGGACCTTCGACTGCGGTGACAAATTTGTTGGCTAGCACTGTCTCGTCCCCCCAGCTCGCAAATGATGGGTGGTAGATGATAATGAGAAAGGGCGCCCCTTGGCATTTCCCGGCTGATGAAATTGATGCTTTGTAACTCATGAGAAATTGCCTCGGGTCCGAGCGGCCGTTGTACCTTGGTAGTGGGATTGGTTTGTATGATGGTGGCCAGCCAGTAAGTTGTATCCCTTCGGATAGTGGTGAATTTTTATCAAACTTTCCTGTTATGCCCGTGGGTTTTTGGTGTTGAGTTGTTGGTGGATGGGCGAAGCGTTCCTGCTCTTCCTGATCTAGCTGGCTCAACTCCGCCTCCAGATGTGCTATTGATTCCTTGGCTTCTTCTATTTGCGCTTGGACTCTTGATCTTGCGCTTGCTGTATTGTGCTGAGTGTGTGGGCTTCGCTCTTCTCGAAGCTTTTTTAACTGCCTCTGTAGGATCAACAGGTCCTGAAGCTCATCTTCTTATGCTTGTGCTTGCCCTGGCTGCTGGGTGTTGCTTGTCTCTGGGTTGTCGAAGGTGACTCTTCCGGTTGGCCGGGGCTCAGGTATATCTTCACCCGAATCGGTAAATGCATCTTCGGCTGCTGGAACTTCGTCTCTTGCTGGTACAACTGTGTTGATTGGTACCTCTTTGTTGTTCTGTGGACGCGAAGCATTTGTATTGGTTGTGTTGACTGGCGCAACCCCAATCCGAAGGAGTTGATTGTCTGCCGAAGCTTTGTGTGCTTGGGACCTTGTTGACGGGGCGAGCGGCGAGGGCTCCCCCGCCCCTTGCGGAGCTTTTTTCTTGGCTGGCATGTGAGCGAAGGAAAAACGAGCTAAACCATGGTGGGCGCCAAATGTTGGGATTCTTCTGAAGGAGAACCCCGAACACCGAAGGAGAAACTTGTTTCTCCCGAAGAGATGACCCAAGATGACCCCACAAACTGAAGCTTACTTCATTGCATGAGGATTTTAGTACAGTGATGCCCCCTGCCTCTCCCTGGTAGGGGGAGGCCCTATTTATACCCCTGATCAAGGCAACTTTCAGTGGCCCAAACTACCCTTGATCAGGGGTTCTAATACACTAAAACTGTATTACATGACCATCCGGAGGGCATAGCCGTCTTTTCACCCTACCATTACATGTGTATGAAATCCTAGTTTACCCAATAGTGTTGTCTTGGAGTTGGTGCTTCGGGCACGGGACGGGGCTTCGGATTCCTCGGCAAGGGTTTCTTCAGCAGCCTAGCGAAGCGTTTGCCGTCACGTTCCTACGCACGCACACCATTCCTTCGGGCACCGGGCGTTTAGCTTCGGCTCGACCTTGGTTCGTCCGAAACTACTGTGAAACACCGAAGGCATAGCTTCGGTTCGACCCTGCTTTCTCCGAAGCTCCTGCAAAACCGCACAGAAAACTAGCGCGTCGTTAGCCCTGTCGGGTCCAAAGTTCCGGGATGAGTCGAGGGCTGTTTAGCTTCCGGAATGATTACTTCCCTTCGCCGATCCCCAACATCCCTCAAACTAAGAAGCCACCTACACTACCAAAGAACAAACAAGTGTGGCAAGTAAAAAAGGTGCAGTCATCTTCATCCTCTTCTCTAAGGACAGGGCCAGCACCACAAGAATGAAACTAATGGACAAGTCCTCGCTCGTCAGACTTAAAACGGCGAAGCCCTGGCCGACAGGTTAATCGGCATTATCATTTCTTTTGATTCCTTTTGGATTTTTATTCTTTCCAAAACCACTACTTGCATTTAAAAACTTCAAAACCACCTTGCATATTTTATTTCACCACAAGAAATTTTTATTTCATTGTTTGGATTTTTCCGCCAGCATATTTGATTTTTCCCTCGCCATGCATTTTCTGAAAATCAAAAATCCAAAACTTTCACGTTCAAACTTTTCTTACTCATGGTGAGAAAATTTGGACACTTGTATCCCTATTTAAAACACAAAAAAAACAAGTTTGCATGTTGGAAATTTTTCCAACACCTCATTTTAAAAATAAATTTGCAAAATTTGAATTTTGAGGCAACTTTTTATTTTGGTAAACCTTTGAGCACATCATTCTGAGGAACATCTGGACATAGCACTCAAAGTCATCATCCATATGGCCGTTGGGTGCTGTGGGCCAAGAGGGGGGACAAGTGGGCCCAGCAGGGGGTTGGCCGACCCCATCTGACAGGTCAGCCGACCCAGGGTGGCCACTGCACCCTTTGGCTTTTGTGCCAACGGTCACCTGCCCCTCCCAACGTTCAAAAACGGCTACATCTCGTGCTATAAATTGAGGTGGCCGGCCAGAGGCTCTCTCCCCCTCACACACACTCATTTCACTCCTCATTCACTTCACTCTCTTGCTCACAAGGCTCCCTCTTGCTCTCAC
>LAPY01001454.1:48205-75835 GCA_000970635.1 Eragrostis tef
ATTTTATAATTATTGAAAATTATTCTTATGCGCGATCTAGTTTTCTTTGAAAACACTTCTTAGAAAACATACGCTTAAGTAATACATTGTCCTCCCTGTTTTTTCATAATACAAGTCATTTATGACATTGACCCGTTACCTTTGAAAGTTTTCTAAAATATACTTTTTATATTATGCAATTATTTCCATGATCAATATGGTATCGTTGATCATACATTGTTAAACGGTTTATTATTGATGGTCCAAGAAATGATTGACATGAATCCTCAAATTACATAACTTTTGAATGAAAGGAGTATTTCATATTTATTTGAACAGGGTTCAAGATGCCACAACAATAGTCATATTATGTAATATATTATAGTGTTAAAAATGCTCCTATTGATTCTGTAAAAATGAAAAAAATAATAATTCTAACTATCCAACTAAGGTACAGGTTGTGCATAGATGTGCTAAAGTCCAGCAAATATGAGTTGACATTTAATTCAATTATTTTTAATCTCACACCATATGCAACTCATTTTTTTATGCCAGGCATGTTTCTCTTTTGAAGTCATATCCATCCCCTAGGCAAAGTGCTTGCTTCGTGCTGCCTCCGTCCTCAGGGCGCGTTCGGTGCTCTAGTTTAGAGCCCTCTAATCCAATGCTCTAAAGAGAATCTTATTATTTAAGAGTATTAAATAAAGTCTAATGACAAAACCTTTTTATACATAGGTACATCTTTGCGAGACGAATCTAATGAGCCTAATTAATCTATGTTTTGCTATAGTGATGCTACAGTAATGCTACAGTAACCATTGTCTAATCACGCCTTAACTACCCTTATTAAATTCGTCTCGCGATTCAAACCGGGGGTTCTGCAGTTTGTTTTGTAATTAAACTTTATTTAATACAAGATTTTTTTTGTTTAGACCCTTCTAAATTTAAGCGCTAAAGCGCCGAACGCGCCCTCAATCTTATCCAAGTTCGTGTCTGGTTCTGACACGTGACGTATTCCTCTGTTCCCACTCATATCTTTCTCAATATTTGTGAAGACTTGACTTGCCCTAGTCCTTTCCTTAAATCACATAATGACATGGTCAGGCTACAGGGTAAATATATGAATAAGTCGTTCTTCAAAACAATTAGGAAATAGGAAAAGAGGCATAGTATGACAATTAATTTCACAAGAAGTTGTGCCGTCCTTGTGGTGCGCCAATCAACCGGCCCAACTGGATTGAAGTGGAAGGTGTGAGGTACACGTCCTTGTGGTACAGGAGTACATGTTCTTCCATCTGTTTGGCGCATCACATGAGTTAAGTAATTGTTATTCTTAGAGGTAAAATATTTTGGTCAGAACAAACTGATTATCCAGCATTTTGGATGGTAAGCAAAAGTTTTGAGAATCACCTAAACCACCTAATTAAATTTGCAAGAGTGCAGTTGAAGTCCCAGCTGGAAATCCAAATAGCTCACCATGTCTGCATCCAAATTGCTCAAACACAAAAAATCTAGACAAGGGAAAGAAACCTGGTTTGGATATTTTCGTATATGCCCAACTAATCTATCGCATAGGAAGGGAAAAATGAGGAGTTAAAGGAGCGCACCATCATAATAAAACAATTAGACAAAATCTTAGAAGAAGTACTAAAAATCATTAATCGTAACAAATACATTCAAGTTCCTCATTGACGGAAGAACCAAGAAAGACATTAATATAAGTTCAATTGCCTGTGTCCACGCTCCGACATGGCCATGAGTTTCAAACAAAAAGGAAATCTCGTTACATACATACACAGATGAGTACTTCGACTTGTTGGCAGATGGCTCTAGATGTATTCACCTTCCCTGTTATTAGTCTTGAAGAACACTAGGATGTCTGGTGCATTAGAGCATCTCCAGCACGTGTAAAACAGGGCCCTCAAAATGCCATATAGGCGCTGGCATATATTTTGGGGGGCTCACAAACTGCTGTCTGCTCCAGCATGGCCTTTAAAATAGGCCCTTGTTCTCTTTTCTTCTCTTTTTTCCCTGCATTTCACGTGTACTTCTCATGTTTGAGCATCATAACAATTCAAAATCAAATATATCTAACATGTCGAATTCAAATACTTTCAAATCCATAAATTTAAAGTGATAATTTCAAATTCAAATTAAAAAAACATAAATCCAAATTTCTCATAGTCCACACATACACATCCAAAGTAGAAATAGTTTAAATTTGACATAGTTCACACATTGACATCTAACTAGTTGCATGCCGACTTGAACCATGTAATGACCACAAGTGAGTCATCACGAAGTTACTCATGTCCTTTCTTATTTCGAATTTGACGGTGGATCAATAGGAACTTCTTCAATAGAATCCGGTCTCATGCCAACTTGTAGTGTCCCCACCATCTGTTACCTCAACAAATTGTTGTCAATTCCTCTTCTTAGCTTTCCAAATACTTTATGAGGACATTTAATTTTTATCAGAGTACTTGGGAAGACATGATCTATGTTTCAACTTATGTCTTATCATATTTCATATTTCTAATTCTGAAGAAGAAAGACTATACTACATATTTGCATCATTATATAAATTACCATTACATGGTTTTCTCTCATAAAAATAACCTTTATTCTTTAATTTTGTGGCAATAGTGATCATAAATTATGTATCCAGACACTTTCAAAATTGTATGTTCGGCCTCTTTTTCTAAAATCGGCTATCTTAAACATTGATATTTGCATGGTACAAATTTTCTACCCAAGAAAACTTCATAATCATATGGAATTAAGTGTTCCCTTCGGTTTTCCATACACATGCGGAAGTACTTTTTATGAAACAAGAAGGAAATCCTAGTTCAAGATAGATTAAATAAAGATGTCCAAAACAGCCAATGAAAAAAAATAGTACACTGAAACAAGTTCAAGAATAAACAAAATTAAAAGGAGGAAAGAAAGAAAGTTATCGCTTGCAGCTTTTTTGGAATTGAGGTAAATATCTTCTTGCTTTTTCTCTACAGAATCCCATGCGATGCATGTGCCTTTTTTTGGTGATTACACAGTACAACTCAGACACTCACAACGCACGCATACTCACTCCTAAAAACGTACATACGCAAACCTACCCCTATGATGCATGTGCCTTTTCTTCCTCTGTAAATCCTTTGTTTCTTTGTCTTAACTCAAGAAAGACAAACTTTATTTCGGAGGCTGCCAATTCACAACAGTTAATTGAAGATGCAGTCATTCCTCCTTGTCTAAAGAATCCATTGCAATAATGACAATCACTTTCATTAAGGGATTGTACCTGTTATGCATATAGACTTTTTATTATATTCGGTTGTACTAACGTTACAGAGATACAGTGACATTCATCATACTTGTAATACAGTAAAAAGAAGGCTAATATATATACTTCCTATTTGCTCTCCATGTGCTTCTTATCCTTTCAGTGAACATGCGTGATGTAAGCATGCAATCGAAAGCTTACCAAATAGAGTTGACATTTTGTTTAAAATGATCTTATGTTACTCAATTTTAGTCCTGGCATATTCCTTTTTCATTCTCATCGATCTTAACCTATACTTTTTCTTTGTAATGTCTCGATCCACTACCTCATTGATGTCCTACTTTCTCTGTTTCGTGACTCCTCTTCTTAGCTTTCAAAATACTCTCGGAGACTTTTGAGCGCTGCTATAGAGCCGACCGGAGCGTTCGACTCCGGTACGACCCGATGGAATGGGTAGCACGGCGTTAACAGGACTGCACGCTGCTCTCTGTACACATTTTTTTTTTGAGCGACTGCTCTCTGTACACATAACCGTATTCTGCAGTAAATAGGCCGTGCCAAGCCCACGTAGTGAAAGCCGAAGCGACTATCTCTGATGGGTTGTTGCCTGAAGCCGAAACTTTGTTTGTATTTCAGCCTTGAGGTCCGGCGTACTCGTAAAATGTTTGAGTCATGCCAACATGCGCAAGGATTGATCTCTCTGATCAGAAGGGATATACTAGCATCCTAAAAAGGACCATGAATCTGTAAAGCTGTTACCTAGTCTGTAGTGGTGCTTATGTTCACACTTTAGCTGTTTGGGATAACCGGACATGGGAATAAAAATGCGTGTATTCGGCCGTATTCGTTTACTTCACGATCGACCGTTAGCCACACCGTTCGGTCGTACCGGAGTCGGTGCTGCGAGTCAGCTCTATAGCTTTTCGGTTTATTTTTAAATTTTAATTAGTATGTATACTTCTGAAGACTTGACCTAGCGTAGTCTTTTTCTTTTAAATCTTTGTGATGTGGTCGAGCATAGTTGTATGTTGTTATTATCAGAATGAAGTCCAAAAGTAGACTAAAATGGCTTTAAGAGATGATATTGTGACGATTTTCGTGCCTGACGCTTGTTCAACGGCAGTATATGTACTGGTGAAGTTGAATAAGGGATATATGGTATTCACGCTGCATCAGTCGACAACGACAACTTGGGGGTAGCATGGTAGGCGCTTCGTTGGCATGCATACATTAAAATTTGGGGGACATTCAATTGTGTATCACAATCTATATGATGCTTAATTATGCCAAAAAATTATCCCTTGGTTCTCAAACATCATAGGTCAGCGAATCAAGAAATGCGTGTAGCATATCCATCATTATTTGAAGGAGTCGCAGTCCTCTTGGATTGTTTTCTTGACTTCCAACTTAAACCTATAGGTATTTATTTTATGTTAGTTATGCTCGTGATTGCAAAATCTGTAAACCTATGGGCTGAAGCTGCCAATCAGGATTGTTTTCTTGACTTCAAACTTAAACCTATAGGCATTTATTTTATATTAGTTATGCTCGTGACTGCATAATCTGTAAACCTATGGGCTGAAGCTGCCAATCATAAGTCGTGTGTCCAGCTGGAGTGCATGTAAAATGGAGCTGGAGTACATGTTGGTACGAACCATGTACAAATGAACTATTTTGTTGGTAGGTTCGATCTGTATGGTGAGTCGTGCAAGGCTGAACAAATAATTTTCTTTCTCTTTGCGTTGTTTTTAGCGAACATGTGCCAATTTTGCGTTCCACTACTAGATTGACATTCCACCTACCCATATCATGTGAACTCGTTGAGGAACTTCAGTAATCTAGAAACATTGACAGCCAGGCCTCCAGTTGGAGAACCATATATGAAGAGAAGAGACTAAATTGTTTTTGAAAAAAATTAAAAACCCACTTTCATCTCAAAGTATTTCATATAATCTATCGCAACCGACCACTTCTTTGATATTGTTCCAATAACATACATGTCAGAACCTATCGTTTTTATTTCCTTAATTTTGTTCATATTGTCATTATTAAGTTTTAACATGGTTTCTGACAGTATTGCAATTTTTTGTTTTCTAGCATCCAAATAGATGATGACTCACTAGTACAGATATGTTGATTTATAATGAAATTATTGTTTATTCATCACTATTTTGTGGTTTTTTTTGGGTTCGGCTAATAAGTTGTGACAAAAAATCATATACCTCAATGATTTAGTGACGGCAACTCATAAACAGTATCGTCTGGTGCTACCACATCACTGTTTTAGGTGGCTGATTCGTCACTAAAAATCTAGTTCCAAGTACGGGATCAACGTGGACCCACAATTTTTCGTCATAACCCCACCCCACGGGCGTTTTTAACTTACATGGCATCCTAGTAAGCAAGAGGAACCCAGGTGTCAGGCTTCACAAGGCCCACTAGTACAAATATGCTGATTTATGACGAAATTACTGTAGATTCGTCTCTATTTTAGGGTTTTCCTGTTTTCGACCAACTTTTATGACGTTTCTGCGCTTTGTCACTAAAATGCCAAAACAGGCCTGTTTGGTGACGAAAAAACACCACTATTGCCTTTTCGGGCCCTCAGGTCAGGTCGTTTATGACAAAAACTAAGCGTCATTATTGTTCATTCTAGGATTTCGCCGTCGGCATCCTAGTCGGCACATTGTGGACCTACATCTTTATCACCGGAGAGGGGATTTCGCCCGCCCACATTCTAGTCAGCACATGGTGGACCCACATATTTGTCATCGGAGGGGGGATTTCGCCCACCCGCATTCTAGTCAGCATGTTGTGGACCAACACGTCAATCAAAGTCGTCTTTTCACTACAACAAATGTGAGCTTCTATGACATATTTTCGTGACAACATACCGTTTAGTTATAAAGTTTGTTGGGTTTGTGACATTTTGGAGAAAATAGGGTATTTTATGACAAAAATCAAGATCTGTCGTTAAATTTGGCCACAAAATTGTCATAAATCAAGACGCCATTATATTATGACAAACATAAATGTCATAATTGGTAAAAATAAATGTCACAACACTTATGACAAATATGAATTGTCATCAGCAATTTTTTTTATTTTACACCAAAATTTATGACCGATATAAATATTCATTACGTGGCACACTTGTCAAATACCTGTCACGCGGGACCCACATATAAAACAAAATATAATTGATAAAATGGGAATTTTTGGTAAATAATGTTTTTAGATCATGCACATGTGGCCCACCTCTGGTTTGGTTAATTAGATTAATTTGATTGAACAATTTTTCGGCCTATGGACAAATTTAATTTTTTTGTTGGAACAAATAATTTCTTATTGGAACAACTAATTCGAATGCTTGGAAAAATTATTTTTAAACAATGGAAAAATTTATTTCGAACAATTTACTAATTTACTAGAACAAATTTTTTAATACTTATTTAACATTTTATTTAGACAATAGAAAATAGAATAGGAAAAGAGAAATAGAAAGGAGAATAGGAAGCACACAAAGGAACCAATGGTAACCCCATCCTGCACTTAATTCGTGAAATTACATAATAGATTGCATTGACATGAGTCTTTCCTTCTAAAGTATAGAAAGAAAATCAGAAACCAATTTGAAGAAAAAAAATCCTAACATAAAACCTTGACTTGATCACATTCCACATAGCTGGACCGGCCCATCTCCCTCTCTCTCCTTCCTCCTCCTCTCAGCCGCATACCTGTCTAATAGGCCCGGCCCAACCAAATAGCCCACGGCCAACCAGTGAGCGGGAAAAGGAAAAACAACAATAAAATGAGTGCTGGAGGATTCGAACCACGGTCTCGGAGACAAAAGTTAGCTGCGTTACCAGTGAACCAATGAGCCGTTTGTGTTGAGGAATTATTCCGCTTGTCTATAGAAACGTAAATACTCGGACATTTGAATTCAAGTCGAACTCGATTCAATTTGACGTTGATTTGACATCAACTCACGTGGCAGGGGTCTAAATCTGAAATCTTGGGCTAACGATACACTCTAGGCTTATTTAGTAGAAGAGATTTTTTATCTCTCAACTCAAGTTGTTTTGCCCATAATTAAAAACCATTAAAAATTTGAACTTTTTTAAAGTTAAACAAATTATTTTAAATTAGAAGTCATATACAAGCTAAATTTGATTTCTTTTTTGAATTTTAAACATGCATAAAAACCACCATTTTCATATTTGAATTTTCATGCTTTAATTTATATGTTTGTTTGAAATTTCATTCAAATTTGTATGGAAACACGAAATCAGAAAAAGAAAAGCTTTTCTCCATTTCGTGGGCCGTTCCTTTTCTTTTCCTTTCCTGCCGGCCCATTCCTCTTTCTTTCCTTTACATTTTCCCCTCGCGCCAGCTTCCGGCCCAACTCCACTCCTCTTGGCCCAGCAGCAGCCCAGCCCGCTCTCCTCTCACTGTGCCACCGACATGTGAGCCCCACCTTCTCAACTCAAGTTGTTTTGCCCATAATTAAAAACCATTAAAAATTTGAACTTTTTTAAAGTTAAACAAATTATTTTAAATTAGAAGTCATATACAAGCTAAATTTGATTTCTTTTTTGAATTTTAAACATGCATAAAAACCACCATTTTCATATTTGAATTTTCATGCTTTAATTTATATGTTTGTTTGAAATTTCATTCAAATTTGTATGGAAACACGAAATCAGAAAAAGAAAAGCTTTTCTCCATTTCGTGGGCCGTTCCTTTTCTTTTCCTTTCCTGCCGGCCCATTCCTCTTTCTTTCCTTTACATTTTCCCCTCGCGCCAGCTTCCGGCCCAACTCCACTCCTCTTGGCCCAGCAGCAGCCCAGCCCGCTCTCCTCTCACTGTGCCTCCGACAGGTGGGCCCCACTTGTTCTTCTCCAGTTCTTGGCCCCCAGCTCTTTTTCTTATTTTGATTCATTGCTGAATTTTAAAAGTTGTATATATTTCGCATACGAAGTCTAAATAACCTTTTTTTTCTCTGTGTTGATAAAAATATTATCTACCCTTCTGTAGAATATATTGAACTACGTTATATGATATAGATGTGTCGTATCTTTAAATAACTATTGGCCATTATTTATCAAATTTTTGTTATTTCCGTTAATCTTGCAAGAAAATGTTTCTGGACATGATTTTTTGTGGAGATGGACAAATAAATCACCTCTATGCATGAGAATTATGTTACTATTTTTTTGAAGCTTTTGTTGAGTACATTGTTCATTTATGGTTGAACTTAGGTGATAGTTTCATAAGATATGTCTAGAGTTGTCCAGTTTAAACACACTTTGGTATTTTCTTTTTCAAAATAATTAAGAAAAAATCTTATGGGTTGGGGTTGACATAGAACAGCCATAAACCAAAAATCAGCTCAAAATTCGTTATATATCGTGTGCTAAAATTTGACAAAATAATTGGAAAATGCACTAATTTCTTCTCTTTTTTTGTATCTCACGAATTATGTTGGAACTTTGGATGAAATTTGGTAATAGTGTGCATCTGGTTGATCTAAATGAACACTAATTTTAGTGGAATTTTTGAAAATTATTTTTATATGTATTATTTTTAAAATACTAGTTTTGTTTCAGCCAACACGAATCTCAAGTTTACTCATGTCCTATGACCGGTGGTCACCTTGTCTTGCTTCGCCCCGCATTTCAGTCACGTCAGGTAGGCTGTGGTCTGTGGGAATAAAGTGGAAAGGCCGAAACTTGCCTGGTCCAAACAAATCCGTCCATGCGCTTTATAACCAAGTCCGTCGCTTCAATCTCCTCCTCAGATCCGCCGCCGACCATACGCTGCGAGCTCTCGACCACGGCCTGGCCACGGAGGAGCAGCGGCAGATCGGGTGCCCCTCGCCCTCCCCTTCCAGACGCCGTGGCCTGCTCCCTCCCCTTCCCCGTGCCACGGCGGCGTCTCCAGGGGTCGCAGGCGAGCACGGCGCAGCGGCAGATCTGGGGTGAGCACGGCGCGGCGGCGGCTCGGCGAGGAAGGCGCGGCGAGCTGTCAGCACGGCGGAGCAGGGCGCCATGGGCCGGGGCGCGGATCTGCGGGCGCGATGGAACACAGCATGGCTCCGGGAGGACGGCTGCGTCTCCGGACGGGAAGCGGCACCAGGGCCCTCCTTCTCCCTCCCCTTCCCAGCGTCCCTCCCTTCTAGATCCAGCCCTGCGTGGCGCGGCGACGGACAGCTGCTCGACGGCTCAGGTGAGCTTCAGTTCCTTACCCTTCTTGTGTTCCGCATAGTAACATCAGTGTTGATTTGGGTTCATCTCGTTGCAATTTTGGTCAAGATTGGCTTCAATTGGATCACACAAGGGAGTGTATGACCTTTTGCCGCAGTGAGTGTATGACCTCTCCGTGCTTCAGTGTGGTGAGATCACCATTCCCTCCCCGTGCTTCTTCTTGCCTGCCATGTGTTCGACGTTTTGCCGCAGTGAGTGTATGACCTGTTCCCTGTTCAAAGGTAGCAAGCAGCGCTGCTTAGCAATGTAATTTGAATTTTTCCTTTCCAAATCTCTGTACTCTTTACATTGAAGTGCATCTAGCTCTCTTCAGTCGTTTAGCAAATTTGGTGGATTCAGTTTGTTCTGCCCAAAATCGTTTCTAATTAGTTCTCCAGTACTCTGTAGCCCAAAATGCGTGACCATATTCACATTCCTCATGCATTTAGCTATGGCTCAGTGCTGATTTTGCAGTCACATATATAGTACCTGTATATTCCTCTACATTATGGCAAAGTAAACACCTACGGTACATGACTTGAATTTACTTTCTTTTTTCGACTATACTTTTGTGTTGGGGATTGGTTGATGATGCTAATGTGATTGGACAATTGGAGGTGATTAGTTGACTGATACGTCTGAATTTAGTGTGGACTAGGAAGGGTTTCATGATTTGGGTGTTCACTTTTATAGTATAGAATAGTTGGCTACTTGCTGTGGTGATGGCAGTTGGAACTAGGAACCACCCTGCCCTTTTTTCTTGTTGATTGGGAAGGAAACTGTAGTTAGCTCTATTTTAAACTACCCTGTCCTTGTGGTTGCGTGAACTGCTGCTCTATTTTAAACTACTTGTTCCTCTAATTGCGTGAAAAGTTAACATCTTCCTGACACTTGAAACAATGTGTTTTCCTATTATGTCGTACATGATACCCAATCACCAATGGAATGAGCACTTTTTTTTCCCTCAGCATATCGTGTTATTTATTTACTACAATAGAATTTCGTGCCTCATCAGGAAAGAATAATTTTCTGCATATGTCCTTTAAATAGTGAGATGAAGTGGAGGAGCAGCAGCCAGGGCTTGTTGGTGATGACAAGCGAGCTTGTGATGCAGGGCATTGAGCAGCAGTCAGGTGATAGCATCTAGACTAAAGTTGCCGTTATTTTCAGGAGCAGCAGCTTGGCATTGAGTTTGCATGAACAATTCATTGAACATCATCTTGATTTTTGAGATCATTGTTGCCAGTGGTTTGAATTTATTTACTTTCTCTGTTCTCAATTCAACTTTGCCATTGCTCCATAATGTTGTGTTTGGGAAGAAGGCCACACGCACGAAGGGGACCGTGATGGATGTGAAGCAAGAGAATTCAGCTCAGCTTACCTTTGATGCTGCTGTTTTCTGCCATGCATATTGTACTGTGAGATAACAGATAATTTCATGTGATGTGTGGTCATGGTTATGACATATGAAATTGAATGGAAATTTTTGTAATTGTTTGTTCTGATTTTTGGCACGTTGATTATTGTGTTCATGGTTACTAAATTATATGCCACAAAATTTATGGGCCGAAAAACATATTGGGCCACAGGGGAAAAAAATCTTGGGACAAATGGGCTAGAAAGTGAAACCGGCCTGAAAACAAAGTGGCCCAGAAAGTAAATGTGCGTGAATATAAATGGCTAAAAAAAGGTTAGAAAGCTAATGGGCCTGAATAATGGGCTAAAATATAAAAAGCCTGCGAAATTGGTGGGCTAAAAGTAAAAAAGGCTTTTTAATTAAACCTGAAAAATTAATGGGCCGAGGAAAGTTAAAAGTCCGACGACATTAATAGGCTGAATGTTAAGAGGCTTGCGAAATTAAAGGGCCAAAACCTGGCCACACAGGCCAGGTCTGGCCCAATGAGTAATGACAATAATCATAATTGTCATGCAATTTTATGACATATTTATGAGTGTCATAAATAGATCGTGACAATTTTTGAAGTGTCATAAACGGTTATGACATTTTTGTAAATAGTCATAAAATTATGACAAAAACAGTTAAAATGTCACAGAAAGTAATCAGTTACACACTTTCTATGACTAAGCGATTTTTGTCACTGTTGCGTCATGGAAGGTCAGTTGTGACAAATTTCAGACCTTTTGTGATAAAATCACATTGTCATAGAAAGTCAAAATTGTTGTAGTGTTTGTTAGATGATTTCCCACACGCGCATCTCCATTAGCATATTATGGACCCACACGTCAGTCACTATATTCGTCATATGGAAGTATGCCCTCACGCATCCTAGTTAGCGCATGGCGAAACCACATGCATCCCATTCAGCTTATTATGGTCCCACACGTCAAGCAATAATCGTCATAAAATTGTGTACACGCATATCCTTATTCGCACATGGCAGACCCAAACGCATCCCAATCTGCATATTGTGGACCCACATATCAGGCAGTGTTCGGCATTAAAATATTAAAATAAGGAATTTAAACCCCACATATCGTAATCAGCACAAGACAGACCCACACGCATCCTAGTCAGCACATTATGAACCCAAAAGTCAGGGACTATTTGTCGCTATAATGGGTGATAATAATCGTGCATATTATAATCAGTACATAGCGGACACACATACATCATAGTCAGAACATCAGGACCCACACATCTGGTAGTTTTCATCATTAACGCGGAATCATGCCTGACGTGTCAGCTACATGGGCCCACGTCCAACATTTTTTTGTGATGCCACGTGCTTTTGTTGGTCCCATACACATTTATGGGACCTACATGTTAGGTTTTACCGAGGCCTATTTTTCAATATTTTTTCATCCCTCTAATAATGCCACATGACAGTCATGGCGGAGACCACCTCTCGGTATCGTCAGTGATGGCTGAATCTTCGACTGGGCCAGCTATTTTTGGGCTCGATTGTATTTCTCATAATCCTTCGTCGGCCTGCTGCCCACGGCCCACCGGATTGCTTAAGCGTGGCTCACCCATCGGCAAATCATACAAACTTTTCCGGTACTTGGCGTCAAAACTTGATTTGGATGTTGCACGACTATTTGTTTTGGTAGCACCAGCGTCCTGTCCACCAGCAAATTCGTTGAGATAGCAAGGCACCGTCGAGGACAACAGAGGTGTTGGTGATGAGTGCATCTCGAGAGAAGCTCACTACCAGCTACAACAGCGGATCCTACGAAGTTATAGTTAAATGTCATAAATTACAATAACATAGTTTTACGATAATTTTATCATGAATTATGATAAATTTGAATAAATTTATGAAATTAGTGTTCACACACATTTTGAAAGATCAACCATGGTAAATCTGTTGTAAATCACGTGGCAAAATATCGTAAATCACAGTAACAAATGTCGTAAATCACAATTCAGAAGTGGCCATAAAATAAGTTATTCTATAGCCAGCTATAAAATAAAAAGTCTCTCTCTCTATATATATGCAGGCGAGTTGCAGCCTGCAATCCGAACTGAGGACGGTGACTGATCCTGCCATAATATACTCCCGCCAATTCTATTGCACCGGCAACTAAACTAACAAGCTGCTATTAATGAAAAACTAGTGGTATCTCCGCACGTGACTCGTAGCGTTATAGGCGCTGGCTAACGTGATGGGAGACCTTGGCATGCTATAATATGATTACCCAAATACACTAGAGTTATATATATACTTAGCAAAATACACTTGAAGGTATTGGCCACTTGCAATAAACTGCTAGGGATGTATTATATTGCGATGGGATACTATTTAATAAACAAATATGATTGATCCGTTCATCAATTTACTATGATGGAAGTTATCAATTGATGCATCAACTTGTACCTGCACAACACTTGTATCAATTAATTCATGTAGCCAACAAAGTCAATCCACCAAAACACGTTTACCATCTAGCAATATGCACTATAAAACAATAGTGTGGTTGCAACCTGATCCATGTGCAACTGCTGGCGTAAAACAAGAGGCCAATTTATATAGGGCTCCCATTTATATATATGCACATGCATAAGTCGTCCTGCGTGTTAGCCGTTGGCGCTGATAACTCGACGAGTCGCGTGCTGAGATGCCACTGCTTTCCGGTTAAAGTTGCATGGTAGTATGGCATGCTAAACAATGTTATATCTGTAAATTATGCCCAAAGGTCATAATTTATACAGTTCCATCGAACATGGAAATTCTCATATATATTAAATTTATGAAATTAGTGTTCACACACATTTTGAAAGATCAACCATGGTAAATCTGTTGTAAATCACGTGGCAAAATATCGTAAATCACAGTAACAAATGTCGTAAATCACAAATTTTTTATGATCAGACTAAAATTTGTATGGATGAGCAAGAGTTGGATATCAAAGATGTTGTCCTCAACATCCCTGATTGCTCTGTAAGAGCATCATACCATGAAACATAGAACTTGATTAGTTCACTGGGACTTGGATATACCTCAATTCAGGGGTGCTAATTTTGTTCTCTTTTGGGGGCAGCATGAGAAACGATTGTGGTGCATCCATGATCATCCAGCACTGGTCATCCATAGTTGTTTGCGGGGTGAGCAATACCAATTTTTGAAGATAGTGCATAATTAATCTTAGCGTCATACACATCAAAAAGTATATATGTGAATCCTTTCTTGTAACGTTTTCTTAAATTTGTGGGAAGCCCCTATGAAGGATACAGAGTCAAATAAGCACCTCGTACTGTGCTCATGATGACTAGTAGTAGCTCTTGAACTCTATTTTTATGTTATCCTCAACCAGTCTCATTTGCAATGCAGTCTAGGCAGACTACTTTGTTAGATATAAACTCATTTTAAATTATGTACACGGAAATTCATTTTGTTTCATCAAAACTCTGCCTTGTATTCTCATGCTTCTTCTGTACAATGAGTACTAAACTATTTATAAGTGCAGTAATTCATAACAAAATAGTATACTAATCTCTTGTTACAAACGACAACCACAATTAGCACAAACGCGGACACAATGGCTCTTCCGCCGCCGCTGCTTCAAAAGGTCATCATCGGCAAAGCAAAATGTGCTTCCAATAACTAGCAACGAACAAAAGAGATAGGAGAGTATTATGATCAATTCTAGTGGATGATGAGGTACAACATCATCATGCAAACCAGGATCCCAACTAGCATCTAGACTCTCTTTTTCTCCTCTTCGCTCAATAGCCACCTAGCATGCGACAACTTAACCAAGACAATCCACCTCCAGATCTCATCCACCATCTGCTTCATCCTCCGCTCCATGGCCTCCTCCATCACCTTTAATCTCTGCTCCATGATGACCTTTGTGCTGAGAGCATCGCGAAGCTCGTTACAATAATATGCTCGTTAGAATAATGTCTCTTTGATCGCATAAACTGGTTCGACTGATGCCACAACTTTTTTTTTTTGGAAGAAAGGGATTTTTATTACCCCTGCTTCTGAAGAGGCGGCACCAGGTCAGGATTACAGAATGAAAATAAAAAACAGAAAACAAAAAACAGAAGAAAACATATGCAACATCCATGTAATCCTCCACATCCTAGGTAGGTCATCCCTACAACACCCTTCTTCCGTCCATTCTGAATAGGCCTTCTTACGCCAGTCCTGTGTTTCTTTCGACAACTGCTCATGTCTTCTTGCTCCATCCTCAGCTTTCTGTAGCCAGACTCCTCTTGCCTTCTGATGAATCACCTGCAACATCACAATACTATACACCACCAAACACCTCATGAGCCCCTCCCATAATCCATTTCTTCCTAACAACGAGATTTTAGGCACTATCAAACATGCTAAGCTAGCTCCTTAACTAGAATCGTTTGCTCCCTGAATATCTTCTCAGTAACAGAATACCACTCATTCCACTCTGTATACAGCCACCATAATTCCAGTACTACCAATAAAGTACTTAACTCAATCTAGTCCCAGTACACCAACCTACTATGTTTAAGCCTCCCATACTTATTTATCATTACAGACAGTGTACTTAGATAATCACCAGTCCTCCATCCTATTACATGATATATTGTACTATCCATGACTTATTGGTAAGCATAACATATCTCCCTTGTGTGCCTCCAGGTAGGCTCGGACTCTGCTCCCATATTCCTCAAGCTCTTGTCTTTCCCCTGCATTCAGCAACACAGCCCATAAGTTCATATAACCCATAGTCGATATGATAATCTGATGCAAATTGCGCAAGAAAATCTCCTCAAACGTTGTATTGTTTCTCCACTTCCAAATTGCCCATAATAGAGCTACACAACAATATCTTGCTGTATATTTATTTTTATCTCCTCCTCCTTGTACCCATTCCTCTATACTACTCGGCATGTTTTCATAAATCCCACATTGTCTTAAAACATTCCAGCCCTGGACAGCAACCGAACATTGACAAAAAAGATGATCCACTGATTCGTCCAACTCACAGAAACTACACCTTTTATCACCCGACCAACCTCTTTTCAAAAGTTGATCCCTAGTTAAGGTTTTGCCACTAACCATAATCCATAAAAAATTTTAATCCTATTTGGAATTTTATACTTCCATATCTCCATTTGCTGTTTGGTGATAGTAACTACCCCATCCCTAAGCCATTTATATCCTTCACTGGTTGAATATTTCCCATTATTACCCTTCCACAGCATAACATCCCTCTCCTCTATCAACTGAAACCCATCTAACATATCCACCATCTTGTCCCATTCATCTTTCAGCTCTCCCCTTATATACCTCCTAAAGGTAATGTTCACCTCATCCCTTTTTAATACCTCACTCACTGTAATATTTTGGTCATTGACTATAGCAAAAAGCTCAGAACGTAATAACTTCGTATACTCACAGAAACTACACCTTTTATCACCCGACCAACCTCTTTTCAAAAGTTGATCCCTAGTTAAGGTTTTGCCACTAACCATAATCCATAAAAAATTTTAATCCTATTTGGAATTTTATACTTCCATATCTCCATTTTCTGTTTGGTGATAGTAACTACACCATCCCTAAGCCATTTATATCCTTCACTGGTTGAATATTTCCCATTATTACCCTTCCACAGCATAACATCCCTCTCCTCTATCAACTGAAACCCATCTAACATATCCACCATCTTGTCCCATTCATCTTTCAGCTCTCCCCTTATATACCTCCTAAAGGTAATGTTCACCTCATCCCTTTTTAATACCTCACTCACTGTAATATTTTGGTCATTGACTATAGCAAAAAGCTTAGGGAACTGGTACTTCAAAGGGCATTCACACGCCCAGCTGTCCAGCCAAAAACGAATACTTCTACCATTGCCTAACTTAAAACAAGTAAAGCCATGCATTTCCTTGATTGAATCTATGACACCCCTCCAAAATTCAGAGTCCCCACTTCTTTTGGTACATGCATGATGTTTGTATCTTTTTCCTTTACATACTTGTTTCTTAACAATTCTGCCCATATTTCATCATCTTCACTATTCTGCAATTTGAAACCCCATTTACCTAACAAAGCAATATTGAAAGATCCTAAATCTTTAATACCCAGACCCCCATATTCCAAAGAAGAAGATACAGTTTCCCAGTTCACTATGTGATATCTTTTATGTGCATCTGTGTTATCCCACAAGAACCTAGCACACTTTCTCTCTATTTCTTTTATACACTCTTTTTTTGCCTTGTAAAAGCCCATCATATATAGAGGTACACTACACAATACAACCTTAATGAGAGTGACCCTGCCACTGATAGCTAACCCTGCATTTTCCCAAATCCCCAGCTTTGCATCTATTTTATTCATAACTGCTTTCCGGTCACTAACACTTATATTTTCCTCCCCCAAAGGAATCCCTAAGTATTTGAAAGGCATGGCACCCTGTTTACAGCCCATAATTTCTATCAGCGTTGGGAAGTTCCCATCTTTCTCACCAAGCTCAAACATTTCAGATTTTTCTAAATTTATTTTCAGTCCTGATGCCAGCTCAATACACAACATAAGTACTGACGAATAAGTATCATATATAGAGGTACACTACACAATACAACCTTAATGAGAGTGACCCTGCCACTGATAGCTAACCCTGCATTTTCCCAAATCCCCAGCTTTGCATCTATTTTATTCATAACTGCTTTCCGGTCACTAACACTTATATTTTCCTCCCCCAAAGGAATCCCTAAGTATTTGAAAGGCATGGCACCCTGTTTACAGCCCATAATTTCTATCAGCGTTGGGAAGTTCCCATCTTTCTCACCAAGCTCAAACATTTCAGATTTTTCTAAATTTATTTTCAGTCCTGATGCCAGCTCAAAACACAACATAAGTACTGACGAATAAGTACTGATGTCAGTAGCCTCACCCATAATTTATTTCTTTTACTTCTTTTACCCAACCATTATCAGTCAACAAAGAAGAGAGATGTTTCTTCCTACGTTTCCCATTTGCTTTTCTATGGAAGTAACTAGTGTTCTTATCTCCCTCCCTGATTTTTGTTTCAGTAGCCCTTTGCTTCCAGTAAAGTTCTTCCTGAAGGTAAATCATTTTTAGATTCTGCTCTAGCTGATTTCTTTTTTCAAACAGGTCAAAATCCCCATAACCCATCTCTATCTCTCTATCTATATGATCTATTTGATCCATCAAAACCTGTTTTTTTTTTTTCAAATATGCCACAACTTTTTTAAGGACATTTGGACTCTCTTCAGCCATTACGGTCAATGCACTTGACGTATGAGCACTGCTTTCCGTCCTCCTACAGAACGGGAGAAGAAGAGGGAAGCGAAATATACAACACGAAAAATGAAGAGGAAAAACAGAGCATGTTTTCAATTGCAATATTTCCTAGATTCAGCACAGGAGAGTTTGGTAAACAGGACTTAATGCAATACGTACCTGGATGACGACCCTAATCATGCCTCAGTTGAAGCTGAAGCTTTGGCTCAAGGGCCAAGGCATTTATCGTCTTCCTACATGCGGACAAAACGTGTTGTAGTGAATAAAAATTTTACAATGGAGGATGCCGCATCGAACAGAACCGAATATGATGGCCATCTGCCAGCAGAAAACAGCTGATGCTTACCAACTTAGGCGTCCTTGTCACTCTCGATGCAGGTCTCTCCTCTGTAAGACATCTGTGATCACAACCATTCAAACCTCGACTGCATTCATGCTGCTATTGGAGGTTGCCGAGCTGCTCAGATTTAATCACAGGACGCGATGCCTCTCCTTAAACCATCAAACAACAGATCGAGGTCCCTGTTCAGCAAAGATTTGATGGAAAAGACAAAGATGATCAACAGGATGCTGCTTGATTTTGTAATAATTGTCTAGATCGATTTTTTTTTCCATTCAGATCTTGCTACACAATCTGTGTAAGCGTTCATTTGAATGTAAAAGATTCTTCTGAATTGATTGGTTCTGCCACTAATTGTGCCTGAAGAGGCCGAGGCCAAAGCAGAGACCTCTGCTTCATTTCTGTTGTTTTCCCGACAGCTTCGTCAAGATTAAAGACCAATTTGCCCTCCGCGCTTCATCGCCGCGCTCCGACCGTGCCGTACGGCTGCACCTCCCTGCGACGCTCCTCACCACGCTCCCGCCGCGCTGCTGCTGCGCTCGTACTGACGAAGCGACGACAACGAGAGGATGCATGCTCTACGACGTCACAGCAGCGAGTCGGCTCGTCGTCGTCGTCGACGCCACAGAGCAGTGCCCGCTCCTTCTTCTTCCTCGGGCAGTTCTTCGCCATGTGCCCGCGCTCTCCGCACTCGAAGCACCGGCCACGGTAGGGGGGGGTGGCCGCCGCTACTGCCATGCGCACGCCCCTTGCCGGCGCGCTGACGCTTGCGCGCCTCCTACTGCTCTTCTGTGAGCAGCAGACGCTCGACGCCCACCTCCGCTGCAGCAACCTCGTCGTCGTAGCGATCTTGTTGTAGCGCTTGGGGACGACGCGCAGGATCTTCCTCACCACGCGCTTCTCCTCCACCGTCTCCCCGAGCTCCCGCAGCTTCCCGGCGAGCCCATTGATTCGCGCCGCCAAGTCGTCGATGTCCTCGCCGTCGACGTGCACGACGGTCTCGAACGCCTTCAAGAGCCGCTGCATGTTCGCCTCCTTGGCCGTCTTCATCACGGCGAGGCTCGCCTTCATGTCGACCGGCACCGCCTTCTCGGCCTCCACCGCCTTCCACAAGCCCAGCGCCTCCAGGCTCACCTTCATGACGAGCGACCAATCGTGGTAATTGGTCCTCGTCAACATCGGCAGCTCGACGGTGCCGGCGCTCGCCACCGTGACCGTACGCGGTGCGCCGCTGGAGCCGTCGTCGCCGGAGTCAAGGCGCGGCTTCTTCAAGCTAGGGGACAACATCCTCGATCACCCCAGCTCTGGTACCAAGTGTTGGCTCCAGCCAAGAACACTCACACACACACGAGAACACGAACGTCGGCGAGCGGGAGTCAGAAACAGGAGATTTCCGGCGACGAACACCGCGGAGCCGATTGCTCCTTGTATCTTAGGCTATTTCTTTCAATTGGACTGGGCAGAGTACAATTGGGGAGTACAGGGGCTTCTTGTAGGCCGGGGAACACAACTCAGCGCCGGCCGTTGTGCTCGATCCGCGAAACGCGCTTAGCCATGACCGTGAGCCGTTGCTCGACCAGGTCATGGCGGCTTCCTCCGCAAGAAGCTGCGCCACGCACACCACTCGCACCAAGTCCTCTACGACTCGATCAAACAATGCAGCAGCGGCGGAACCAACTCACGCACGCACTGCACCTAAGACCCAACATGATCGAACACTTCGATCAACACACGGCCCGACGCAGCGCGTTCACGACTCGACATTGCCGTAGCTACTCTGCAGGCAGACACACACGCACACCTGGCGTGACACAGACTCGACTACGCCCGGAACAAAGCCATGGCAAGTTCATTCCAACAGAAAACAGGGCTAAGGACATAGGTGCGCTGAAATTGCCTCTACCACAGGGAGCCGGTCAGGATTCCCAATTGTTCAGTATGCAGATGACACGCTCTTGATCATGGAAGCTTGTACACGACAACTAATTGCCTTGAAAGCACTGTTGCATACCTTTGTTGAATCCACTCGACTGAAAGTTAATTATGCAAAGTCTATCATAGTTCCAATATATGTGAGATAGAATGGAGATATTGGCCAATACTGTTGGATGTCAAATTGGGCAACTGCCTTTCACATATCTTGGTCTCCTCTAGGCATAACCAAACCAAGAATAGAAGACTTTTTGCCATTAGTGCAAAGAATTGAGCGGCAACTTATTAGTACGTCCATTTTTCTAACACAAGGGGGGGGGGGGCAGATTGGGGATGGTTATTACAGTTATGACCTCCTTGCCAACATTCTTCATGTGTACACTAAAGTTGCCTCTCACAGTTATCAAGCAAATTGAGCACTATCTGAAACATTGCCTATGGAGAGGTTCAGACCTAAATAACAAAAAACCATCTTCAGCAGCCTGGCATATGGTCACAAGGCCAAAAAGACAGGGAGGTCTAGGAATTAAGAAGCTCTCAGTTCAAAATGATGTATTGCTCATGAAACATTTGCACAAGTTCTTTAATCATGCAGACCTTCCTTGGGTTAACCTCCTCTGGCATAATTACTACAATGGACGTGTATTACCAGGCCAACGGATCAATATAAAGGCATCAGTAGGGCCACAGTAGGAAATGGCCAAAGTATTGCATTCTGGGATGACATGTGGGCAGGTAAGGTGCCAAAACTGAAATTCCCTGAGCTCTATTCGTTCACTACGAAGAAACTTATTTCACTCAAGGCAGTAGGGCAAACTAAAGACTGTACAACAATGTTCCAACTCCCCTTGTCAGAAGAAGCTTATGGTCAATTGCAAGAATTACAAGTGAGCCTGCAGCAGATTGAGTTTACTGAAAACAATGATCAATGGACATACATATGGGGCTCCCACCTGTACTCATCAAATAAATTATACAAGCGAATGATTGGCCATGTACAGGTACATCCATCAATTAACTGGTTGTGGCAATCCTGTTGTCAGATGAAACACAAAACTTTTTTCTGGCACATCTTGAAGGATAGACTGAACACCAGAGGGGTCCTCAGAAGGCGTACAATGCATTTGGATGACTATGACTGTGAGATGTGCATCCTGCAATGGGAGGAAACAATACAGCATCTCTTCTTAAAATGTGGTTTTGCGAAAAATTGCTGCCACTCTATTGGTCTACATGCGCCGACGACCTCCAATCCTGAAAGGGCTGTAAAAAGACTCAAAAGACAACTCCGTGTTCCCTTCTTCATGGAGACCATCATCTTAATGGCATGGAGTATCTGGACAACTCGCAATGACTGGATCTTCAATGGGAAAGACCCCACGGTGCAAGCTTGCAGAGATAAATTCAGACATGAATTCGCCTTGGTTATCCATAGAGCGAAGCCGAGATATCTACCAAGAATTAAAGAATGGTTACAAGCTTTAGCATAGCCTTTTTTCTTTCATTCTGGTTTGTTTTTGGAGTTTCTTGAACTTTCTTATGTACTTTTTATTCATTTAAATTAATATAAATATAATCAGTAGGGGACTTTCCCCTCCTGTTGCTTCAAAAAAAAAATTATGGAGTGATGTTGTACGAAAACTCAGTTTGGAACTTGTAACATTGTTATTGAAGCAGCAGCATCAACAACTCTTTTTGTGATTTCTGATTTAACCTTACTACCTGCGGCAGTATTAAGTGGATGACCGAATGGGTACGTTATGATTTGGGCATTTCGTTAAGAGTTGGACTGGAGCATCTAAATTGTAATGATGGTCCATACAAGCAAGCTAGCTTAAGTACTTCACTTCTCATTCTGTATGTTTGCTGAATTCTGAATTTTCTTTAGTCCAATATTTCACTGTTTGAGATCTGAAAACGTTGTGATTTCAGAAAGCATTGGGAAAATTAGTGGTTTCACTCCAGATAGCATTGTGGTTTATACCTGAAAATATTGTGATCTTTTCAATGTTTTAGACTTGAAAATATTGTGATCTACCTTCTGATAATATCTCAGGTTTGCCTGTGATTATATTTGATTCCTTACTGAATTTCCAACAGAACTAAGCTCTGGTCGTATATGGAAGCCAGGTGTGGTATCCTGGTACATATTTGAACTTTGATTTGTACACTGTATCCAACATTCTTGTCAAATGATGGAGATGGCACTTTGATTATTACTAGAAAACTGGCGCGCATTAGCGCGCTTTGTGGCCCTCTGAATTTCGGTTGTATACCGGCTCATTTGTCATCGTATTATCATTATATGATGCCTCACTATTGTAATTTCCAGGACCTCATGTTGCATGAAAACAGGAATCAATTGGGCCCTCAAATAGATAAAGATAGGCATGATGGAGAGTGAGATAGGGGAAATAACCTTTTTTTACTACAGAATTTGTGTATTGCTATTGGACAGCACATTGGTCTGAAAATTCTATTTAGGAGCTGTCTATATCCCACCTAGGTGATTTAGAGGTGAATCACCCAAAATTTTAATCATCGGACCTAAGATCTATGGATTAAAATTGCAGTGGATGAAAATTATTAACAAAAATTCAGGTGAGGTAGAGGTTGATATCTCCCAATATTTTTGTTACACCAAAGTCAATTGGAGATTATACTCAAAAGTGGCTGGCATTTACATAAAAACTAACTATAATTCCAGGCTTCCAGCACAAGTGAACTAAAATTGATTTAATTTTCACATGTGCTAGTAGATGTCAGAGGATTAATATTCAGCTTACCAGCTTTTCGCGGGTGAGATATATTAACACCGTTCCATTTTTCAGAATCCATTAAGTACATTACATGAAATCGATGCAAATCATGTATCGAACAATAAACATGATTGTCAATGATCGTCCTGCACACACAAACGATAGAACTTATCCAAGTCTTTGCCATTCAGTTCATCAGTAGTTACATCTTTGCACTAATATCCTCCGTTTCCTATTTTTCATTGCTTTCTCTCTTGAGCTGTTTTACATCGACTCATAAACTTTAGACATTGACGACATAACAGACACAAAAACCATAAGGCATGCCTCCTAAAGAACCAGATTAGTTCATTTGCAGAAAAGGTTTTCCGCTCTAGCAATTTCTGTGTATATACTAACTGGAGATCTAGACTTCTTGCAAGATTAGTACTTCTTCCGTTTTTAAATTAATGTCGTCGTTGACTTTTTGAGTTACGTTTGTCCGTTCGTCTTATTCAAAATATTTGCTCAAATATGCAAAATTATAAGTTAGATTTCAAATTTCTTTAGTGATTACAAATCATGACAAAATATATGATAATTTTACAACTTTTTTGAATAAGACGAACGGTCAAACATAACTCAAAAAGTCAACAGCGACATCAATTTAAGGACGGAGGGAGTACTAACCTTGAGCATTTCCATACATGGTTGTAATACCTAGAAGACATTTGATCGAATAGCATATCAAACACAACTCAATAATTGCATGATTTCATTGAGCAATTGGCATGTTACATACACAATTATGATTTTTTTATAGCAATTGGCAAGTGCTATATGAACACGATGGCAGAAGTATGGTCTACTGACAGCCTGCCTTAATTATGGCGTGGAGTTATACATAAGATCATTCTGACTATGCAGTAAAATAGCACATGCAAAGTTTGACTGATGTTAAGTGAAATTTAATCAACGGTTATGATAGTGCATATAACTATGCAAGCATTGTTGAGTAGTACATTGTTTTGCCAAATGGACATGGAAAGAGGGCCATGATAGGCAGATTATTCTGAGTCATTCAAAGTAGTTGGGATTAATACTTAAGATAATGCTTCTTTTGTCTCAATGCGTTTTCTATCATTGCATTTGCTTGGCATTCCTGCAGTGAATCAAGATCTGGAAGGCCTAACGTTTCATTTGTTGCCAGGTTCAGTCTCCAATTGTACAAATTAAGGAGCATTTTCGCTGGAAATATTTATGTATCTGAACCTAAATTTTGGGAAACCAGTGATAGATACCAAACCAGCCCTTGTACAATTTTACTCTGAAAAAAAGTTCCTTCAGTGAAACTGACTGAAAAGAGGGGGAAAACAACCAAGTAGACACCCATTTCATTCATTGCTGGTCAAACATTCAGACCAAGCACAACCCTGAACAGAAACGCATCGTCTCTCGATGTGCGAAAGCGAAAACATGCTTCAAGAAAAGGAGGCAGGGCTCGCTCACCGTCGTTTGAGTCTGGTGTTGGCATTAGCCCCAAATGGAGTCGCAGCCAAGAGCAGCAGCACCACACTAATGGCCGCCGCCGCCATGCCTGCGGACTGCAGCTCCTCTCCTCCTCGCTCTCCCCTTCGTGCCTCCCTTCACCGCAGCACCATCCGTCTGCAGCCTCCAAGAAGCAAACCAACTTATATGCAAAAGGAAAAAGAAAAAAAAAGCTCTGTCCTTTTTTCTTCTTCCACTCTTTTTGTATGCTAGTGGTGGTGCTGCTTCTCTCTGGTGTCCGCGAGCTAAAATGCAGGAAGTGGGAAAGGGAACACTAAATAAGTGCGCTTCACGAACACAAAGGGTCCCAATATTTTCATAATTTCATTGACTGCTTCTGTGGTTTCGAGTGTTGGAGTAATGAAGTAAAGGCAAGATTTTGACGGCTGGTGATGGCATTAAGGTTGTTAGAGCAGTTCAGTGTTCTAGATAACTGAGATTCTGTTCTGGGATTTTCAGTAATAAAAGGGGAGAGAAACGCATCGTCTCTCGATGTGCGAAAGCGAAAACATGCTTCAAGAAAAGGAGGCAGGGCTCGCTCACCGTCGTTTGAGTCTGGTGTTGGCATTAGCCCCAAATGGAGTCGCAGCCAAGAGCAGCAGCACCACACTAATGGCCGCCGCCGCCATGCCTGCGGACTGCAGCTCCTCTCCTCCTCGCTCTCCCCTTCGTGCCTCCCTTCACCGCAGCACCATCCGTCTGCAGCCTCCAAGAAGCAAACCAACTTATATGCAAAAGGAAAAAGAAAAAAAAAGCTCTGTCCTTTTTTCTTCTTCCACTCTTTTTGTATGCTAGTGGTGGTGCTGCTTCTCTCTGGTGTCCGCGAGCTAAAATGCAGGAAGTGGGAAAGGGAACACTAAATAAGTGCGCTTCACGAACACAAAGGGTCCCAATATTTTCATAATTTCATTGACTGCTTCTGTGGTTTCGAGTGTTGGAGTAATGAAGTAAAGGCAAGATTTTGACGGCTGGTGATGGCATTAAGGTTGTTAGAGCAGTTCAGTGTTCTAGATAACTGAGATTCTGTTCTGGGATTTTTCAGTTATAAAAAAGGGAGAAAATGTGCTGAAACAACGAATTTCATGGTGAAAACGTAAAACACTTAAAAATTGTAAAGGTATTCACATTTGCAGAGAATGTTGCATTTCTTTTTTCCAGAATCAGAAGTTGTTTAACTACATTTAGAAGGCATAGCAAGGCACGGGCATGTCGCCTAGTAACATCTGAAATCTCATTTTGGCATTAGCCTCTGCTCTCAATTAGAAAATTGATAGCTGGTTTTCATCAGATAAAACTGAACTGCAGCATAGTTAAAGTGGTGATTAGTACAGCAAATGCAGAGGATGTGTTCAGTAGCCTAATTCTTGACGCCCTTGTATTAAACAAATGTAGTTCTTTTCATGCTGAGAGAAAATAACAAAAGGCGATATTGTACCTGAGTACTTGCTTGTTTGAAAATAATAAGAAGTAAACGCTTTCCATGCCATCCATTTGATGTCCCGATGACTCATAAGTTGCTACATCGAAGTTTCTGTTTATCCCTTGCTTTTGTTCTTCCCAGTATTCCACTATGTCTTTCTAGGCTTGCAATGGGCTCGTCTGTAGAGCTTCGCGAGCAGCAGCAGATACAACGAAACTACTTGCGGCAGTGGTGGAGGCTGGCGGATCTTCATCTTGGATTCATAGAAAACGTCGATTACAGACCCTGCAGCTACGGGTCCAAGTCAAGGAGTAGTAAAAGATACGCGTAATCAAACGATGGCTCGCCATACCTGGGACACGGGTTCAATGACTTCAGTCTCATGCCTGCGCTGGAAATTGAAATTGATTGGCCTCCACAGCTTGAGATGATGAACAGGGCATTGCGGCAGCGACGGATGACGGCAAGACTCAGCAAGAGACCCGGCCGATCTCAGTGGATCCCGGCAGGCGGCAATCATCGCCCTCTCGGCCTCTGCCCGCACCGAGGAAGCCATCTCCTTATGGACGGAAATTCAACCACGCATCGCCTCTGCTGTCCTCTACCGGTGGTGGAAGTGGTGAGCTTGAGGAGAGTGAGCGTGCTAGGAGAGGAGGTCGGCAGCAATGAGAGGCAGAGGATGCGTGCGGACAGGGAGAGAACCGCAACTGGCCGGAGTCGGCGGTGGCGACGGCCGGAGGATGGGAAAGCTCTCAGGCTAGACACAGACGAACAGAGACGCGGAGATAGAGATTGGACCGCGAGAGTTCCACAGGATTCGTCAAAGATATACCGTGAGATTAGTTTTTAACGGCTATTATATTTCTTGCTGACGTGGATATCTTCACCGGTGGCGAACGCGGAATATAAAAGATTTCAGGTGTCTCGAAGTGGCCATACGGTGATTAGAGTTGCCCTTGCTTTAATTCTCTTCGGAGGCGAGGAGGCCAAAACAAAAAAGAAAGAAATTGCATGACCTTGATGCTGGAAACACCTCACTGTTAGAATCATTATCAGTGGCGGAGGACAAAAAAATCAAGGTGTGGCGAAGCGGATAGCATATATGTAACGAAGCACACAACAGATGCAGGCGGAAGCTAAATTTTTTTAGAATCACGGCAGTCAGTAGTCGATCTCGTAGTTAAAATCTTTGGTTTGTTGATTCACGGCTCGGCCATGGGCCACCTCACTCAAGGGAAACACATACAGAAACGAACAAATGAGAAAGCGAATAGGCGCAAGACCCAAAAACGGTTCACCGCTCTTCTTCCTGAGTCGAACATGCAGAACGTACTACGCCATCTAAGCTTTGTTTATGGCGGGAGGAGGGCAGCGAAGCTACGCGTTGTGCATTCACGGAAAAATCGAGGTGTGGCGGGCGCCATACCGAGC
>LAPY01001454.1:86997-105221 GCA_000970635.1 Eragrostis tef
GGATGAGCGATCGGCTGCCGATCGTGCCGTCGCCGGAGACCCCGCCGCCGCCACCGCTGGCCTTCCGCCCTACATGGTACGTAAAATCACAATTGTGCACTGCTCGATCAGTCGGCCTTTCGATTTCTCTAGACATGTATACTATGTAACTCAACATGAATTCCTAATGCCTTTTGTGCGCGTATGCAGGGCGCGGAACTGTAGGGCGTCAGTCTCAGGAAGTCAGTGATCGATGAAGATCCAAGCCTACACCAGAAGCTCATCATGGTGATCCATCCAATCCAGCATCAACAGAGATACTTCTATCGGTAGTCACTCACTTCGTGTGCTCTTTTGCTATTCCTTCATTTCCTTCACCGCTCGTGTCATTTGGCTTCTGTCTTTACGAGGTTTTCGCTTGCTACTTGAGGTATGTAGTGCTCTTTAGATCACGGTCAACCTGCATTTTAGTGTTACGAGAGGAAAAGTAGTCTCCAGCCTAGGGTAGCGAAAGCACTAGTAAGACGTGTTGGTTCACCTTCCCTTTAATTGATCAATTGACTTAAGAGATCCGGTAGGTAAGAGAATTTTGGGTCCTATACTAAAGCAATAGAGTTTGAGTGAAAAAAATCAACTTGTGCAATAGTACTTGCGTGAGAATACGCATAGGCGAGACGGAGCGTAAAACGCACTCGCATAGGAAATCACAAAATTCCGTCTACCGGCCGGGTCAATCGCAATGAAAAGGAGTAGGAATGAACTCATAATCCACGCATAGTTGCAAAAGCCGTCCTAGTTCCGGATGGACGAGATCCACCGATTCCCCGTCGAGGTGCCCAAGGTCGAGACCGTTGCCGCGTCGTGAGCCAGAGCAAGCATAGCACGACGCTCTAGTGTTTCCTAGTGGTGGTGGTGGTGTTGGCATACGGTTGCTCTTTCTTTTTCTTTTGCCTTTTGAAATTATTTTGGAATATGTGTCGACAAGTGTACGTTAATTCTGTGTGGGGGTAAGGAGAAGCTGTAAACATATAGTACAAGTTTGTGGTTGTTTGAGCTTTATTTAATTACTAGCTGACATGATTATTTCTCTTACGAGTCTACCCGTGGAACCGTGCGTCGCGCCGTCCTTTCTGTTAAAAAGAGCGCCGACATGTGGGCCCTCTGCTCGCGCGTGCCGATTTTCTTTCTGCGAAGGCGCCGTACTTCTTCCCCTCGCCTCCTCTGTCTCCTCCATGGCCCCGCATCCTCATCGATCGAGCCGAGCACAAGCGGCACCCCTCGCTCTCCCAAACTCTAGCCGCCACCCCAACAAATCTGGTCGTCCCTGCCTTCCATGAGCTAGCAAAACGGAAAGAGGAAGGCGCCTGGATCTCATCGGTATCCTTCTCTGCCCTGAAAAATACAAGCAACCTCGCGACATCAATTTTATTCGAGAATAGGCACACCGGCCTGCGGCGACGAGGAGAAGTACTAGAGGGAGCTGCAAGCCGCTCGGGTGTAGATGGAAAGAGGAGGAGGGTGCTGGTTCTGCTCGGCCATTGTACCCGATTCTCATCAATGTTCGTGGTGCCAAATCAATGTTCGACTGCTCAACTTTAAAATTAACCATTCGTACGTATGCTTGTGTGCAAATCAAAATAGTTATTCCTCTATGCACCCATGGCTCGATTTGTTTCTTGTTAGAGTACTGGAGCATCATGCACTGCGGCTGTCAGAAGTGGAATCGTTTTGTTACCATGCAATACTTCACCTCAAAACTAATGTTATTAGCTATATAATAGATTACAAAGTCTACATCAAAATTTATCCGGTGCTAACCAGAAAATCTGGATTGCAATAGTTTTTTTTTTTGAAGGAATGATTGCCATAGTTGTTGTTACTTCCATGATACAATGATAAGTCATATGAGTCTTGCAAAGTTTTATCCTTTCCTTTTTTTTTGTAAATCTTATTTGAAATTTAGTATCTATAACTCTAGCAATGTTTTAACCTTCCTTTTTTTTGTAACTCTTGTGTGAAATTGAGTTTCTGATGTTGCATACAGATGGCACATTAAATTTTTATTGCTTTCTGACATTGCATACAATAAAAGCGGACATTCAACTGAAGTTAGTGCTCAGTTTAGTTTGTCATTATATTATTGAGATGAGTAAAGAATAAAATAAAATGAGGAAGACCATATTTCTGTATCTTTAAAAAAAACAGACCCATATTAGAGTTTAACTTGCTTCTTCGGATTGTACTGTAGAATACGAAAAATGGTAAACAATGTAGGAAATTGCAGAGAGCTATGTTACGTGAGACCCTTTGAAAGTAACTTATGCCTATTCTAAACCATCCTTTAGTTCTTCTTTCCCACTGCATTAAAAAAGCATGCCCCGATAATAAGAAAATTTAGCTAAATCAGTTGTCCCCTTAGGTTTGTGATCCTACTTGCATGTAAATCTATTTGATTATCTTAACTACTCATGAGATGGTAACATGCATGCATGGAGTGCCACCATTATTCATGTCATCACGAAATGACTAATGTATAGCTTGGAGTTGTCGTACGATGCGTTGTGTTTTTTCTTTGCGGTCGATTTAGGGAAAAACACAGGAAAATACATCCACTCCAACCACATCATTTCCGTCACTCAGCTACCAAATGGTTTGTCTCTGATTTGAAACGAGTGTTGCATTTCGTATGTGTTAGATGGAAAATAACATATTCCCTGATTGATTTTCTCATACTAGCTTCCTGATATCCAATGAATGTGGACGACCAGATAACCAATGATTGGATTTTTTTGCTTTTTCATTTTTCTCTAAACAGTTGTCACTTTCATCTGATCAATTGCTCACTGAGATCAACATGTATAGTTCACTTAATTTTGATCTTAGCCAAATGGATATCCAATATAGTCCACTTAAGTTTGGTACGGGAATATTGAAGTGATCTTAGCTAAGTACATATTCATTAGATTCCTTACTTGATGATTTGTCAGCGTTACAGAAAAATGATTTTAGCTGGTTGTATGTGATTTACTGAGGTCTGCTAACCATATTTGTGCCTTCTGGAGGTTTTTGCTTAATAACTCGAAAAACATGATGAGGCCAAAAAGTAATTGTTGTGAAAACACGGTCTAATTTCAAATGTTTTGAGTTTCATTGTAAACAAGTCATTTTCATTTATCATTGAGAAGTGATGGATTTATTTTAGGAGTAACCTTGTCTGGCTCTTAAGTAGCCGAGACTAGCGGAGTTTGGTCTACTTAAAGAGTCGAATATTGAAGTGGTGAAGTGCATGTTTCATATTGAAGTGGTGAAGTGCATGTTTCATATTTTTGTTATTTTGGCGACTCCTCCACTTTGACTGAGATGCACCTTTACAAGGCTTCATCATGGCTGAGTCATAATTTTATATAATTGTTTTATCCTTCATACAGGCGCCCGACTATAGATGGTAGCAAGCTAGGGACACTGCATACAAATTTGATACTGAGGTCAGGAGAAAGGTCCTGCCATAGTGCAGCTACACTCGAGGAGGTATGTCGAGAAGCGCACCTAAGAACAGAGGTGTGGCCAGATCGAGGTAAATCATCGGTTGTAGTACCTTAGCTCAGATCGGTTGGGACATTGAAGGTCAGTGTGTTCCTTGTGCATCCAACAACGGTTAACAATCATTGGGTAGATGAGCCTACATACCGTCAACTTCTTTATCACAGAAAAGAGTATATAGGAGAGTTGTATAGTTCCGCTCCATCTACAGAAGAGAAAGGCACTTGCATAATACTAGCACAAACCATCTCCTAGGATGATAATACAGAGCAGAAAATCAAGCCAAATGGCTAAAGTCATGTATGGAAAAGAAATCAAATAGAATGTATTGCTTTCTTATGCCCAAGAAAGGGAAAAGGAGCATATAGGTACAGCTTTTGACTACAAAGCAATGCAAAGTCTTTAGAAAGAGGAGCAGAATGAACTCTTATTAGGCTTGCTTGTGATTCAGAAGCAGCAAGGAAAGAGTAGTCATTATCAAAATAGTAAGTAAGATGTCAGGATAAGAATGTGATTTCATCCTTAGAAAATATTTGTCAAATGGGTCAAATGTAGAATTAGATGTGTAAGCATAGCTCTGATTCTAAATAACGATGTTTTCACATGAGCAGGAAGATGAGGAGTTTTTTTTTTTCCTTGTGTCGGGGCAGCACCTACATTTTTCACATGGGTGTAAAGGTTATTTCTTGTTATGGCTGGTTGTAGTGCTATGCAAGTAGCTTTTCATGGAATGGACCTGATTTTCGCATGCGCCCTAGCTGGAGCATACTTTTCTGTTGAAAATTTAAAATAGTGTACTACAATGACGTTATGTTTTGAGAAATTGTTCTCTACTGTAACTTGTTACTTGCATCAATGTGATAGTAGCTTATAGTGCACTTAACTATCAATGTAAAGGGAAAATACGAAGTGGAGTACTATGAAAATATACGTTAAGACTAAAAAAGGATTGAGAACATTTTATGAAAGAAATAGTGCTAGACCATGTAATGTCCCATAATTAGGAATATATAGATTGTCTTTTGCTAGGAAATAAAAATGTCTATCACAATATATCTTTCAAAAATATGGATGCCTATTGTTTGTTGTAAAATTTTATAAATCCCGTAGCAACGCACGGGCATTTTTGCTAGTATACATATACGGATCATGTTTTATGGGTAAAGGAAATCCCCAACTTGGCTTATTTTAATCTGTAATATACTTTTATGGAGAAAAAATCTATATATATGAAATGATTCCAACTGTTGAAGTAATTATTTATAATTGTTCCAGTTGAGGTCAGTGCAGCTGTGTGTCCAACGATTCATTACAATGCCCATGGGATTGTTACTGGCTTCATGACGATGGTTGATCTGGTGATTACCGAACAAGGGCCGGAACACAATAGTTCTTGGTCAGTGCAATAAACTGCACATTATGCAATTTTTCATGCTTCTTACTCCACTGACCATTTTATATCGGCATATATGTTTGACTCTTCAGTAAACACTCTTAAGTTCAACCAACGAAGCCGAGCAACTAATAAATTGCACTCTGAACCCCTGAAGTGGTCGAATTCCAAGCTTTCTATTTTCAGTTTCAGGTGCTACCATAGTTTGAACCATGGTTGCAAATAGCCTGCTATAGCTCTGCTATAGCGACTTTTTGAAACAACGGCCGCGACGATATTGCAAATATTACCGCTAATGCCACTAACTCCGCTATAGAGTTAAATATCTTCGCTATAACTGAGTTATAAACTTACATACTTATGATTTATGATACATCAAGCAAGACGGTGAATTTGCTTGTTTATAGTTCAAATTGTGCTTGCTTTTTTTATTCTGTAGACTGTTTCGCTGCTAGAAAAGATGGCAAATGCATGCTAGGATGATGGTATGCTTGGATAATAGAATGAAACACGAGTTGAAATTGATGAATTTACTAATGTTTTAGTTGAAAATTTACTTAATTTTGCGAAACGCTATTGGTAATAGCTGCCGCTATAGCTGCGCTATAGCTTCTATAGCTTTTCTGAGAGCACCCCTCTTAAGTCTATAGCCCGCTATTTACAACATTGGTTTGAACTTACAGTGATCTGATTTTTTAGAGAGAAGGTTTCCCCGCTTTTATTGAAAGTGCTTACTAGTGATGTGTAAGAATTCTAGTGTCTGTTTCTTTTTCTGCATTGACATTTGTGGTGCCAGAACCTGTAGTTGGGGCCATCACATACTTATTCAAAGAGGATATCACATCAGGAATAAGAATGATTTCATAATTTTGAATCTGTGTGTTGTATGATTAAGGACCCTGATACGCGTTCAGCGATTGTAGGTCGATAGAGGCTGCATGATTTTACAGTTTGTATCACCTTTTGTTTTACTGATAGACTGTATATAAAGTAGCAACGAAATCTGGAGGGACTTTCAAAAATGGAAATGAGCTTGCATTGATGGGCTACATTCAGGTCGCCCAGATGCGAGCTCAAATTGAGCCCGTTCTATCTTGCGGCAACCCCTGCTGAACTGAAAAGGAAGTGGCCTAGCCTGGACTGGCGCAAACAGATTTGGCCTTGTCTTCTCTCCTCCACAACTTAAAATCTCACGCCCACGGGAATCGCGGCACCACAACCCCTGCTTTCACGGCCGTCGTCTACTCGATTCGATCCTCCGCAACCTCAGCCCGTTGCATGCTATCATTGGGGTGCCACGCCGCGTCTGAAGCCTCGAACGACTATCCTTGTTCGCACGAGGACGGACAAGATGGTGACGGCAAAAGTTGTTGTGCTCTGGCTCATGGCACGTCTCCTGCGCCGCCCGGTGGCATGACGCACGCCGCCAATACACGACGGAACCGTCGAGCCACGCCATTGTCGTGAACCCCAGAGGTTGGAAGCTCAACGACGATAACTTGGCCGGATTTGGCTGGAGATAGTGGGGAAGAAGCAGAGAGGAGACGAGGAAGAAGAGAGACTTGGGGGAGGGGTAACTTCTCATTTCATCGATAACTTGTCTGGTTACACGACACGGGCTATATAGCCATTCGACAACTCTTGCCACTTACAAGCCCAACGCAACACGAAAATAGCCCATGGCCAACGATGCCTTGATCACGCCTTCTTCTTTCCCGCCTTCTTCCCTTCCGCTGGTAACATGCCCAGTGCCGCTAGTGTGGCCACGACACTGTCGCCCCCATTGGTTTGAACTTACAGTGATCTGATTTTTTAGAGAGAAGGTTTCCCCGCTTTTATTGAAAGTGCTTACTAGTGATGTGTAAGAATTCTAGTGTCTGTTTCTTTTTCTGCATTGACATTTGTGGTGCCAGAACCTGTAGTTGGGGCCATCACATACTTATTCAAAGAGGATATCACATCAGGAATAAGAATGATTTCATAATTTTGAATCTGTGTGTTGTATGATTAAGGACCCTGATACGCGTTCAGCGATTGTAGGTCGATAGAGGCTGCATGATTTTACAGTTTGTATCACCTTTTGTTTTACTGATAGACTGTATATAAAGTAGCAACGAAATCTGGAGGGACTTTCAAAAATGGAAATGAGCTTGCATTGATGGGCTACATTCAGGTCGCCCAGATGCGAGCTCAAATTGAGCCCGTTCTATCTTGCGGCAACCCCTGCTGAACTGAAAAGGAAGTGGCCTAGCCTGGACTGGCGCAAACAGATTTGGCCTTGTCTTCTCTCCTCCACAACTTAAAATCTCACGCCCACGGGAATCGCGGCACCACAACCCCTGCTTTCACGGCCGTCGTCTACTCGATTCGATCCTCCGCAACCTCAGCCCGTTGCATGCTATCATTGGGGTGCCACGCCGCGTCTGAAGCCTCGAACGACTATCCTTGTTCGCACGAGGACGGACAAGATGGTGACGGCAAAAGTTGTTGTGCTCTGGCTCATGGCACGTCTCCTGCGCCGCCCGGTGGCATGACGCACGCCGCCAATACACGACGGAACCGTCGAGCCACGCCATTGTCGTGAACCCCAGAGGTTGGAAGCTCAACGACGATAACTTGGCCGGATTTGGCTGGAGATAGTGGGGAAGAAGCAGAGAGGAGACGAGGAAGAAGAGAGACTTGGGGGAGGGGTAACTTCTCATTTCATCGATAACTTGTCTGGTTACACGACACGGGCTATATAGCCATTCGACAACTCTTGCCACTTACAAGCCCAACGCAACACGAAAATAGCCCATGGCCAACGATGCCTTGATCACGCCTTCTTCTTTCCCGCCTTCTTCCCTTCCGCTGGTAACATGCCCAGTGCCGCCAGTGTGGCCACGACACTGTCGCCCCCTTCAGAACCAGCTTGTCCCCAAGGTTGTGCATTTGGGTATCTTTTCTTGATCACTTCATAGTCTTCCGAAGTGGCAAAGGAGTCTGGTATAAGGGACCACTTGATAAGCACCTGTAGATGAGCAGCATTACCTTTCTTGACCAGACGGTGCTCAAGAATCAGTTCAGGTTCAGTTTCCATCACTGATAGATCCTTCACATCAGGCAATGTAGAAAATGTAGGTGTGTGATCAGGAATGTGCTGTTTCAACTGGGAGACATGGAACACAGGGTGGATAAGAGTTGCCAAGACTTCAAAAAGTCCAAAATACTTGTATGACAACATGGGACAAGGCCTATTGACCACCGATGACTGGGCATATGGTTGTAGCTTAAGATAGACTGCATCACCCACCTGAAACTCCCGGATGCTGCGTTTCTTATCGGCCAGATGCTTCATACGCTGTTGAGCCATAGTTAATTGTTGTTTGAGCATGCCTGAGTACAGCTGACGTTCATGAAATACATCAAGGACAGTGCTATTGGTAACTCGGCTCAAATCTGGGAGCATTCCATAGTTTGGTTCTGTACCATAGAGAGCCATAAAGGGTGTTGTGTTTAATGCTGTGTGATAGCTGGTATTGTACCAGAATTCAGCAAGAGGAACCCATTGATACCACTTCTTGGGTGTCTCATGTACTGTTGTTCTCAGATACATCTCAATGCACTGGTTGACCCTCTCTGTTTGACCATCTGTTTGAGGATGGTATGCTGAGCTCATGTTGAGTGAAGTTTTTCAGGCGTCAAACAATTCTTGCCACAAGTTGCTGGTAAACACCGTGTCCCGATCAGAAATCATAGTAGAAGGAATACCATGTAATCTGACAATCTGTTGTATGAACACTCTTGCCACACTTGCAGCTATGTAGGGATGCTTGAGGGGAATAAAATGTGCATATTTTTTAAATCTATCTACAACCACTAATCACTGAGTAACCTTCTGATTTGGGTAACCCTTCAATGAAGTCAAGAGAGATGTCTTGCCAAGCACCATTTGGAACCGGCAATGGCTGAAGGAGACCGGGCATTCTGCAGTTCTCATGCTTTGCCTGCTGGCACACATTGCATTGATGCACAAACTCATCTACTGCAGTTTTGAGCCCTTCCCAACTAAACAGTTTCTTGATCCTTTGGTAAGTAGCTTGCTTACCAGAATAGCCCCCAATAGGTGAAGCATGGAAAGCAGTGATCAGTTTTGTTTGTAGAGCTGAATTTGCACCAATCCATATCTTCCCATCCTTCCTAATAATACCATCAGAAAGTGAAAACCCTTGTTCATTGGGTGAAGATACAGCTAATTGAGATAATAGCTGTTGTGCTTTTGAATCCATCACATATGAGTTAATAACCTCTTGAATCCATAAGGGTTGACTCATTGATATTGCTTCAGTAGCAAAGATGTGTCCCACCCTGGATAAGGCTTCTGCAGCTTTATTATCACAACCCTTCTTGTACTGAAACTTAAACTGTAGACCAACCAATTTAGTCATAGCCTTGCGCTGCAATTCGGTAGAAAGAACTTGGTCTTCCAGATTGCATAGTGACTTGTGGTCTGTTTGAATAATGAAGAATTTCCTCTGTAAATAAGACCTCCACTTGTCAATAGCCATCATGATAGCGAGAAATTCCTTTTCATAAATAGAGAGCTTTGTGTTATTGACACTGAGAGCTTTACTCAAATATGCCACAGGGTGCCCATCTTGTGTGAGGACGGCTCCAATGCCTGTATCACATGCGTCTGTCTCTATGCAAAATAACTTATCAAAGTCAGGTATGGCTAGTACTAGAGTATTACTCATGGCCTGTTTTAGTTTATCAAAGGCAGACTGAGCTTCCTCAGTCCAATGGGTCTGTTTCTTCTACAGGAGACATGTGAGTGGCTTAGCTAAAATACCATATGATTTAACAAATTTCCTGTAATATCCTGTCAGGCCCAAAAAATCCTCTCAGCTCAGTGACATTAGTGGGAACTGGCCAAAGTAGCATAGCTTGAGTTTTCTATGGATCTGTAGCAACCCCTTTGTCTAAAATTATATGACCAAGGTATTCCAATTGGTTTTGAGCAAAAGTACACTTACTCTTCTTAAGGAATAACTGATGATCTCTGAGAATATGGAAAACAAGCTTCAACTGTGCAATATGATCATCCAAATTCTTACTATAGATAAGAATATCATGCATGAACACCAGTATAAACTTCCTGATGTAGGCAGCAAATATTGAGTTCATTAGACACTGAAATGTGGATGGGGCATTAGTAAGGCCGAAGGGCATCACCCTGAATTGGAATTGCCCATGATGAGTTTTGAACGATGTCTTGTGCTCATCATCTTCAGACATGCGGATTTGATGGAAACCTGAGCTGGGATCAAGTTTAGCAAAATACTTAGCTCCTGCTAACTCATCAAGAAGCTCATCAGTAACTGGCATAGGAAGTTTACTTTTCACTGTAATGTTGTTGAGCTTTCTGTAATCAATATAGAAACGCCAACTGCCATCCTTTTTCTTGACAAGAAGCACAGGTGATGCATAGGGACTCATGCTATAAATAATGGTGCCAGCCTGCAACATTTCATCTACCTGTCTCTCAATCTCATCCTTTTGCAAAGGTGAGTATCTATAGGGCTTGGAGTTGACTTGTGCTGCATTTGGTAATAGATGAATAGAGTGGTCAAATTGCCTATGAGGAGGCAATGTAGTGGGCTTCTGAAATAGATCTTCATTGGCAGACAAAAGAGTTTGTATAGCCGGTTGAAGTTCATTGTTGCCAGAATCGACTGTAGGTTGCACCAACACAACAGTAAAAATCTCATTCCCTTTTTCCCATTTCATGACATTCCGATAGGTGGTCTCCTGGATATCAGTCAATGGTTTGTCAACCACACCTTGTAAACGAATTGTCTTCCCTTCACACTGAAATTCCACCCACTTTTCAGCAAATTGGCAGTTCACCAAACCCCACTGCTCAAGCCAGTCCATCCCAAGTATAGCATCATAACCACCCAAATGCAGGAGCTTCATATCATGGTGAAAGGTGTGATTGGAGACCCACCAAGCAAAACCAGGGACTTCAGTGTCACAAGACAATAGGTCACCATTTGCCACTTTAACCTGTCTTTTTCCTTGTTTCTTTAACCTCACAGCCCAATTTATCCACCATTCTAGAGCTAATGAAACTATGAAAACTCCCAGAGTCAAGCAACATCATCATGATTTGATTCTTAACTAAAGTCCTAATTCGTATGGTCTTAGGATTTTCCACCCCTGATACTGCATTCAATGACAAATGCATGTCCTCTCCTGAAGAATCCTGCATGACAAACAAATCCAATATCTCATCAGGGATGATTTCAATAGCCTCACCCATTTCAATAGCCTTTAATTGAATCTGAGCTGAAGTTGGGCACTTGTGGCCATGAGCATATTTGTCCCCACACTTGTGACACAAACCATTTGCCTTTCTGTAATCATGTAATGTCTGTAATCAATATAGAAACGCCAACTGCCATCCTTTTTCTTGACAAGAAGCACAGGTGATGCATAGGGACTCATGCTATAAATAATGGTGCCAGCCTGCAACATTTCATCTACCTGTCTCTCAATCTCATCCTTTTGCAAAGGTGAGTATCTATAGGGCTTGGAGTTGACTTGTGCTGCATTTGGTAATAGATGAATAGAGTGGTCAAATTGCCTATGAGGAGGCAATGTAGTGGGCTTCTGAAATAGATCTTCATTGGCAGACAAAAGAGTTTGTATAGCCGGTTGAAGTTCATTGTTGCCAGAATCGACTGTAGGTTGCACCAACACAACAGTAAAAATCTCATTCCCTTTTTCCCATTTCATGACATTCCGATAGGTGGTCTCCTGGATATCAGTCAATGGTTTGTCAACCACACCTTGTAAACGAATTGTCTTCCCTTCACACTGAAATTCCACCCACTTTTCAGCAAATTGGCAGTTCACCAACCCCCACTGCTCAAGCCAGTCCATCCCAAGTATAGCATCATAACCACCCAAATGCAGGAGCTTCATATCATGGTGAAAGGTGTGATTGGAGACCCACCAAGCAAAACCAGGGACTTCAGTGTCACAAGACAATAGGTCACCATTTGCCACTTTAACCTGTCTTTTTCCTTGTTTCTTTAACCTCACAGCCCAATTTATCCACCATTCTAGAGCTAATGAAACTATGAAAACTCCCAGAGTCAAGCAACATCATCATGATTTGATTCTTAACTAAAGTCCTAATTCGTATGGTCTTAGGATTTTCCACCCCTGATACTGCATTCAATGACAAATGCATGTCCTCTCCTGAAGAATCCTGCATGACAAACAAATCCAATATCTCATCAGGGATGATTTCAATAGCCTCACCCATTTCAATAGCCTTTAATTGAATCTGAGCTGAAGTTGGGCACTTGTGGCCATGAGCATATTTGTCCCCACACTTGTGACACAAACCATTTGCCTTTCTGTAATCATGTAATGTCTTAGCCTTCCACAGATCTCCAGCAGGAAGAGATGATTTAGTATCAGTTGTGGAATGCTCGTTATACTGTCTAGGAGCTGAGCCTTTATAAGATGCCTTCTTCTGCCTGTCAATGACACCTTCTTGAACAAGAGCCATGTGGATAGTTTGACTGACAAAGTCAGGTTGTTGGGACTCAACAGCAGATCTTAGTTCTTCTTTGAGGCCCAGAATAAACTGAGTTGCCAGCAGCACTTTACTCATGGAGTTATCATACAAGCGAATGTGATACATCAGTTGCTCAAATGCCTTTTTGTATTCCTCCACGGTAGAGACTTGTCTCAAGGATAACAGTTCCATAAGTTTGTTCTTGTGGGTGTTCACTTCAAACTTAGCTAGAATGGAAGCCTTGAAAATCTCCCAATCATGATAAGGATTCAACATTTAAACGATTGGTACCAATGCGCTGCACTATCATACAGGTGAATAGCAGCAACCTGCACCTTAAAACCATGTGGAATCTGATATAGATTGAAAAATGCATGGCACTTGTCTATCCAGACACGAACATGAGTCCCATCAAAGCGCGGAAAGTCAAGTTTAGGCAACCAAGGTTTACGGACACTACTTTCCCCAACTTCAATCGTGCTAGATCCATGGAAAGCGGGAGAGGGCGGAGTAGATTGGACCTAACTGTGTGGAGTAGAAACCGGGAACGTCACAATCGGAACTCCTTGAGAGGAACTAGGTGGAGCCTGAGGTCGAGGGCCCATCACACCATCTCCTTCCTTGGCGGGTAGCTTGAGAAGGGGCGGTCGTTGAGGTTGCGGCGGTGGAGGTGGTGGAGGCGGTGGTGGTGGTCGGGACATCACCTGGGTCAACTGCGCTTGCTCCTGCTGCACTTGCCACAAGGAAGTCATGGATAAGTCTACCTTGGTCTGGAGTTGGTCCATCTTCATGGCCTAGTCCTCCAGCTTGGTGTCCAGTTCACCCATCTTCTTCTCCATAGTCTTGAGTAACTTCAACTTGTTCATCACCTTGTCCTCAAAGGTCTCCATAGCGGCGATCACTTGCCTGACCACCTGTGAATTCCTGGGTGGCGCCGTCGCTGATTCCCGCTCCAAGCCAATGCAACCAGTCTTGGATTTACAGAAATCGCCGAAGCAACTTCAACCAATTCTGGAATTATGCCTCAAAGCCGAGAGATAATAGGGAATTTCAACGCAGATCGGAACCGCTCTGATACCAATTGTCGTGAACCCTGGAGGTTGGAAGCTCAACGACGATAACTTGGCCGTATTTGGCCAGAGATAACGGGGAAGAAGCAGAGAGGAGACGAGGAAGAAGAGAGACTTGGGGGAGGGGTTTAACTTCTCATTTCATCGATAACTTGTCTGGTTACACGACACGGGCTATATAGCCATTCGACAACTCTTGCCACTTACATGGGCCAAGCCCAACGCAATACGAAAACGGCCCATGGCCAACGATGCCTTGATCACGCCTTCTTCTTTCCCGCCTTCTTCCCTTCCGCTGGTAACATGCCCAGTGCCGCTAGTGTGGCCACGACAGCCATGCCCAGTGCCGCTAGTGTGGCCACGACAGCCATGCAGCTGTTGTCCTTGTACCAGCAAGTGGAGGTACAATGTCACGTGCACCGGCGAGCACGCCTACCTCAATGGCTCCTTGCATCTCGTCACCACCGAGGCCGGCTTGGTCACTGATGCTTATTTTGAATACCTCCCTGAGCTCCCGATCTACACTCTCGAAACCTGCAGCGTGAGGTGGATCCTTCAACACCGTGTCAAGGAGCTGAGTTGGATCCGTCCACGATGTGGTTTAAGAAGCAGCATGCCGTGGCGGTGATCCACCCCCCATTGCAACGTCATCTTCCTATTCGGTAGCATAACACGGATACTAATGACCTGTGACATGGATCACAAGACTACGCATATCGTCTGCACTTTTCACGAGGAAACGTCATCGACAAATTTCAAGTTCTTCCCCTACATCCATTCTTCTCAGAAAAGGTGTTGTCAGTTTCATCACAGTAAAGTGCTGATCAATTATGTGTCAATCAACGAATTTAGACGGGTCAAGGTGCTGGTAAATTTTAATGTGTGTGTTTTTTTTGAAATAGAAGATTTTATTAAATTTCAAAGCAATCTTGAAAAGCACTCCCGCCCTCTGCATTACAAGATGCACGTAGTGTACTGCTTATCCATCTGTCTTTCAATCCAAGAATCTAATTTATGTATTGTCATTAATTATTAATTAAGGTTTCAAAATGAAGAAAATCTCATTTCATCTTCATCAGGAAGGTACGTGATGTGAGACAAGATGCTCAAGACATATACAAAGATATCATAAGCATGAAAAACTAGGAGAAGCGGTCATGGTAACACCTAATGGCATATTTCATAGACCATACAAAAACCTCAATTAGTTTTATCGTCCATAGCGACCAAATTATTGCCTTGCTTATTCAAAAGTAATGAATTGGAGACATGCTCATGGTCCTAGATGAATTCGGTTCATTTAAAAGCGAGTTCCTTTTTTGAAAAAAAAAGAGAATATATGACAGAATTTCATATGATTTTGTTCTTTAGTGTTTACCATCCACCTATGCCATCACTTGTTGCATTTTTTCTACAAATTCCAAACATCGTTGTTGTGGATTCGACTTCTTTGCTTTCTCTCTGTTGCTGCCAATAACGTGTCACCTATCAACTAGTTTTTTGTTTTTGTATTTGGTGGTGCAACATCACGCTCTTTTTTATCTCACTGACTTTTGTGGACCTCGGTGCTCACACGCTCCTGTCAACCTTGATGGTCTCGAAAGCTCGACACTCCTGGAAGTCATGCACTGGCCTTTTTTGCTGGGAAGTCATCAATCTCAAGGTGGAAAATATGTTACCATGCTTTTGAAATAGAAATTCCACTTCAGAGGAGCTATTGGCAAATTTACTTCTTTGGAAGTTTCACTACTTTTGTTTGACTATAAAAGTCCAGTTTTAAATATACAAAAAAACTCAAGATATCATATTTATTAATGTTTGTTCATGTAACTTAGAGTAATTGTCCTACATAAGCACAACACAACTCATATAAATATAACAATCTTATTTAATACTTTTATTATTTCTCTTATAAGTCACAAGTGCAAGCTTGTGAACTTCATTATTGGAGAAGAACACTATCTAGAACAAAGCACCACTAGGAAAGAATTGTTGTCTATAGGAGGCAAGTTTTACCAATGCTAGTGCATTGTAAAGTTGGGGAGTAGTTGCTGTTGTTGAACTTTCTTGAATATTTGTTGTTGTTGCACCTGCTGCAAAATTTGTTGTTGTTGTACTTGCTGCAATGTTTGTTGCTGTTGCGCCTGCTGCAATGTTTGTTGTTGTTGCACATGTTGCAGTGTCTGTTGCTGTTACACATGTTGTAGTGTCTGATGTTGCTGCACATGCTGCAGTAATTGTTGCTGTTGCACATGCTAGAGGGTTTGTTGTTGTTGCGTCTGTTGCAATATTTGTTTGTGCTGCACTTGTTGTACTAAGTGTTGTTGCATGAAAGGCAAAATTTGGTATTGTTGTTGAAGTTGCCAGTATTGTCGTTGTGGGTAGGCTTGTTGAATGACCAAGACGGAAGATGGTGAGATATATTGTTCCCAAGGGTTAATCAGAGCTGTGGATGATGGAAAGTATTATGGAAAAGTTACTGCAGTAGCAACACTCGTTGAAAGGGCAAGGAGAGCAAATATGGCAAGTATTTTGGCTGCCATTGTTATTGGTGAGATTTGTCTTATGTGTTCTAGTTTCTAGATTTTGATATAAGTCGATGATAATGGGTGATGGATTCATGACTGACTTGGGACCTATTTATACACGGCTAAAGCAGGATTTTGGAGTTTGCTAAAAAACCATCACATGCTAGATAAGGTCGAGGTGACATAGCATCTAGTCAGTTTTGACATTTTTCAAATAAAGCAAGAGGTGACGTGGCATATAGTCAATTTTGACATTCGTAGATTCATATCTAGATATATATGATATCTGGTGTAAAGATAATGTGCTCTAAAGACATGGCTAATGGGTCCTTTTTTGTCCCTTCCTTGGATACTTCTATCAATGTTAGCTAGTTTGTCGTTACACATATATGAGTTTTGTTCCATAATATTTATATATCATTTCATACTTATTAAGGAATTAGGGACCTTAAGTAGCAAGACTGATATACAAGCTTCTATATGTTTTGGCACTGCAAGCACCGCATAGAACTTAATTGTTGTAGGGATAAAATTGTTTCGACTTGTTATCTGCATTCTTTTCTTGTGATGATAGGATGTATAATTTTCACATGCATTCTCACAAGTTTCCAGATCGGAATGTGATATCTTGGCCAAATCTTAGAGAATGAGTCCCAAATGAGCTGAGTGGATAGCCTTAGTTACTAAACGATTGTGAAGTTTGTGAAAAAGCTCATTATATAAGTACCAAGCCTAAATCTCCAAGGCCGTGGAAGGGAGCGAGAAGGGCAGGCACATGCATATGTTATCGTACCACATCAGGACGGCGGCGGGCAACGTCTAGAAGCCGGAGTGGATCATGGTTGAGTACACCTTCAAGGACACCATGGGCAAGGGCGACCTCGTCCTTTGCAAAGTGTACAAGTCACCTCGTGGGCTTGGGCGCTCCAACGCATCGTCTTTGTCGGCGAACTCCGGCACCAAGAGGAAGGTGGTGGACGATGGCAATCACCTCGTGGCTGCGACGCCCAGCACACGGCCGCGTCTAGATGTGGCCGACCCCGAAGATGACGACATGATGCTCGCCGAGGACATCGGACGTGACCTCCAGTCACACGATGATCAGTCCGTAGAGACGACGCAACACGTGGAGGAAAGTACCCACCCTGAGCCGCAGCTCGCACCGGCAGCAAGCGTTGACGACGGCGATGCAGGAGATGGAGATCTTCATGATGACAACGAGGAGGACGACTGGATGAGGCTCCGAGCTAGGCTGAAGATCAAGCTCGTTTTGTTAACGAGCTGAGCCAAGCGACATCATGTAATATGCTTTATTTTTTGAACTACCATATTTGCATAGCTTTAAGGGCCTCGACGTCGAGTTTGCCCTAGGGCATTCCAAAACTTGGAGCTGGCCCTGTCAGAGAGCATTTGTACAGTGACTGTTTTTTTATTAGAAACAACAAAACTAAGACCCCTTTTAACCGGGCTTATGCTCTTATAATTTTTTGCGATGTACAACGACAGTGTTTTCGTTTTCGAGGAAGCAGCACCTAACAGTGTGGGCGTTATCACTTTATCAGCGGGCTCATCCCCTCCACTCACTCAGCGGCACCTGTCCAGCCGGCCGTGCCTCATCCTCCATGCATTTAATCCTGTCACGGGTGGCCAGACGCACGTGTCCATAATTTGGAGCCTGACTATGTTTTCTTTGTGGCCACAAAAAAAAAAAAAGTCAATAGGCAGCGACAAGATTAGCTACTCCGCGCGCACGTTGTTAGTTGTTACTAAAGCCTTCTGCGACTTGAGCTCGTGGCGTCTTGCCCATGGCTTCCGTTGAGCTGGAGTACTCCAGCCTAGTCCTTGCCGCCATCCTCTTGGGGCTCTTTTCATGTCTCCTCATGGTAATAATCAGCCGCAGGAGCCTCCGACCGGGAAGCAAGGGCCGCCCGGCCGTGCCGCCGTCGCCACCGGCGCTGCCCATCATCGGCAACCTGCACCAGCTGGGCCGGGGCCACCACCACCGGAAGCTGCAGGCCCTGGCGCGGCGCCACGGCCCGCTCTTCCTGCTCCGGCTGGGCTCCGTGCCGACCCTGGTGGTCTCCTCCGCAGCGATTGCCGAGGAGGTGCTCCGGGCCCAGGACCACGTCTTCTGCGGCCGG
>LAPY01001455.1:41797-53557 GCA_000970635.1 Eragrostis tef
TGTTATAAGGGTCGTGCCGTGCCGGCCCGACACGGCCCATAGGCCAGCTATAGCACCCGCTAGGCCACCGTCGTCCTGTATGACGAGCCATTGCATGGATGTTGGTGGCCTCCAGCAAAATTAAGACGAGAATGAAGATGCGGAGGACATTAGAAACCAATTTTAGTGATCAATGGTGTGAGATGGTGGAAGATTTTGTAGTAATCGTGGAGGCAGGTTGGAGCGGGGAAGAACATCTACGGGGGAGAAAGAGTAATCCGGAAGAAGACAATTGTGGCTTCGTTCTTGGAATAGCAGAGATAAGGTTACGGACACAAATGGGCTTGGTGGGTTAGCAAATTAATTGTGAAAGAGCGTTACATTGCGGTTTTGATAGTTTGTGAAAAATAAGCACATGCATCATACGTAAAGTGAAGTGTTTCACAACATAATCCAACCAAGGGTAAATGAGTCATTTTGGTCCTCCTCTCTTTGTTAAAACTGAAACTGGACAATTAGCCAAACGATTTCTGAAGTGATTCTGTTTCAGGTTGTGAAACATTTCTGAGCTGAAACTGAAACGTTTCTGATTTTCAGTTAATCTGGACCTGTACCAAACGCACCCCTACTTGCGAAGATGAGATTCCTTTGAACAAAGGTAAGAGTTTTAACACATCACGTCACCAAAAGGAGCCCATTTTTCGTTCACTTGGCAGCCTTCCATTAGTATAGTAGTTATCCAAATAAGATCAACCCATGGTAGGGACTTTATGTTGAAAAATTGTGTAGGAACTTCATCAATAGAGCATCGTTTTGTACTTCTAGTTTGATGATTCCAAGTCCACCCTCCTTTTTTGGCCTTGTAACTAGGTCCCATGCCGCTAAAGGAGGCTTTATAGCATTTATGTCTGAGCCTCGCCATAAACAGTGCTTGAGGTATTTCTCAATCTGCTTGATGACTGTTTTATGCATTTTGATGCAATACATCACAAAAATTGGCATTGATGTTAAGACAGTCTTTACCATTTCCAATTTTCCTCCCTGTGTTAGAAACAAAGATGTTGATATTAGTCTCCTCTCAATTCTCTGTACAATTCACAGAAAGTCTTCAACTTTTGGTTTAGTAATGCCTAATGGAAGACCCAAATATGTGAAAGGTAGAGAGGCCACTTGGTAATTGAATGTTCCTGCCAGAATTTGCATTTTATCTTCATTCACATTGATGGGTACCATGAGTGTTTCGTTATAATTAACTTTGAGACCTGTTGAGGCTACAAATGAGTTGAGCAGACCTTTGTTGTCTAGGGAAAGATTCCATGATGAGTTAAGTATCATCGGCATATTGAACAATGAGAAAAATCATTACCAGCTCTCGTAATGGGCAGAGAAAGAAGACCTTGATCTTTGGCTTTATTCACTATGTCCTGTAAGAGATCTGCTGCCAACACCATTGAGCAGTATGGATGAAGTTCTTGTACTCATTATTCCTTTTATCCATGATATCCATCTGTCCCCAAATCCCTTGTGTTTTAGAATGTCTAGAATTACTTGATGTTCAATCTTATCAAAAGCGTTCCCAAAATCCAATTTTAGTATGATTATTTCCTTTTTGGACTTATGACAGAGATGAAGATACTTAAAAGCCCATGCTAGACAATGTTGGATTGATCTTGATTTAATAAACCCGTATTGATTCCTATGAACCAGGCTCATGATCACCATTTGGAGTCTATTTGCCAATAATTTGGTTAGAAGCTTGATGTTTGAATTTAAGAGTGAGATTGGCCTGAAGTCATTCACCGTTTCTGTATTGTCTTTTTTGGACACCAATGTTATGTAAGACCCATTTATGCTTTTTAAACAGAGAAATCAACTACAATTGTTGGCCCTAGAGATTTATTGGATTGTGTATTGGCAATAACAATATCTATTTTTTCATTGCTGAAAGATTCTTAGAGTCAAGCAAGATTGTCTGCTTCTATCAGGAAATTGAACTGCATACTCTGGAATTTCGATGTACCTAACCTTTCTTTATAGGCTTCCTACAGTATGCTTGCTTTTGTTTCATGTTTAGTGTACCAACTACTCGATGCACTGGTAAGAGAGCTCAATGCAATCTTCGTATGCACAGGATGAACCATCATTTTTGTTTTTATTATTTTTGATCTAAATAAACAGTTCTACTTCCTCAATTTTTTTATATGACACCGTTGACTTTTTCGTTAAACTTTGACCAATAATATATATTTAAATAATTATTTTTTGAATGTGAAATGAATATCATTAGATTCATCATCAAAAGCACTTTAAAACTAACTTATATACTTAGCTATTTACACAAATATTTATAGATAAGACGAAGGGTCAACATATAAAGAAGAACGAAGGAGTAATTGCTAACTGCTTAGTATTCCATTAGTATGCCAGCGTAATGTTATCAGACTGTTCCATCCTTCCTTGTTCATTCATTTTGGCCACAAAGTACTTCTGCCGTTCTGCGTACTTTTTTTTTTTTGCGTACTCTTTCGTCATCTTCCCCAGTCAACGAAAAAGGACGCCGCCATCTCGTTTCCAAAGGACGCCGCCATCTGAATCGCGACTCCCACCCTCCGCCTGTCTCCGACGGCAAGCCCACGCATGACGCATCGCAGATCTCGATAGCGTCTGCCGGGAGCCAAGCTCTTCCGTTCGCTGGTAATCAAATGAAGAAAAGCCATGCTTGCCTCAACGGAACTCTTATCGGCGTTTCTGACACGGTCCTCATGCCAGTCGAGCCCACCCTACCTCTCCCTAACGCATCGGTGACATCCTTATTTTTCCTTCACTTCATCTAGACAACTACTCATATCTGGTTAGACGAGCTTTAGTTCGAGGTGCCCTTTTGTAACATTGCAAATTTTCATGCAATTGGGAGGCGGGTCCAATGGGGATGCTTATTAATTCATAGTTCGTATGAATGCCATCTCTGGGTTCTCGTGGATGACATTTTTTTCTTGGTCCAGATTTTAGTATGAGCCAGCTGGTTCCTACACATAATTTTCAGTTATATTTACATTCTTCCTTACTGATTTTATGAGCTGGTCTGATTGGAATCCATGAGAGATCAAGTGATTTCTTTATGTTGTCAAAATTCATGATCTCATGATTTATATCTACGCTTCGTAGCTTTTGTCCAATCATTTCTCTGTTTACATTGCTAACATTTTTTTTGTCCAATCATTCAAAACTGCAGTAGATCAACAGTGGAAGGTGCCTGAACTAGATGCTAAAAGCGTAAAAGTGGCACATCATTTTATTTCATAAAGATGTACTTATAGTCGTGTCGTTTTTGTTCATTGAAATGTATGCAAATCATAAACAAGAATATAATTGTTCATCGGTTTATTCCAACATGTCAACAGTTTACAAACATTGAAATTTGTTCAAGCATCCAGCTCTAGTCCTAGGACAAATGCACTGATGCAACACTTGGACTTGGTACACTATGCTTTTTTGCTGTCATACAAAGTAATTAGCCAGACAAGTAACCAGATGCAGGCCAAAGAAGGCAACCAAACATGAGCCTCTCTGCTAGCCTAATGGAATCCAGGCCCCTATGCACCCAACCGAACTCATATTTGAGCCAAAATGTGCTTAGCCAGGCAACTAAACTCGGGCGAATTACATCGTTTTAGACTGGTTTGGTCTGGCCTAATCAGATCAAATGAAATCCATTATGTGTTTGGTTGCATATTTGAAGGAATCAAAATGTAGATGTTCCTGCACCAGCGCTCGACGGCTTGGAGCTCACCCCCAGGGTGGTTCTCGCTCCAGGATGGACAATGGGAATGCTGTAGGTATTTAATGATGAGACCAGATTATCCACAATTTTTTGCTAAAGGATTTGATTTATTTTAGTTATGAAGCAACATCATCCAGGCAAAAAGCCCAAGCCTTGCAAACAATGTGCAAAAGCAGCTTCTACTTGCTTGTGTATTTCTGGTAAGCCTTATTAAAGGTCCAGTTCTTTTACATTAACCTAGGGCGATCAATTCCTGTCTAAGTCATCTTTAATTTTCCACAGGTCTTTGGTCTCTATTGGGCTCCTTGCAAGTGGTGTTTATGGGGGCTGTGCAAGCTGGGTAGTCGTTAGTCATATGATATATGTGATTCTGAAGTTATGTGTTGTCCAGATGTCGTAGCAAATATATGTCCGTGTGTTTTAGACAAAATGAATGAGTGCTGTTGAGTTGAATAAATGTTATCGTTGTTTTCTTCTTCTGGTGTCAAGGTGGCCTCAGTTCACGTTTACTACATATAAGTCAAATCATTTTCAGTTGTGTGCTTTGAGTGTTGTATTGTTAGGTCATGTGATTTGACTAGGTAGAAAGTATTTTTCCCTGGTTAGGCTTGGTGATTTTACCAAGAGATAGTTCTAAACTGTTGGAGCTGCGAAATGGTGATTTCGCCGATAGAAAGTTCAGTTAGTAACAGAACACCATCACATAAAACAAGGAACCTGGAACTGAATGACTATCAGGGATGCCAGTCGTTGATGGCTTGTTCTGTACCAAAATCTGCGCATCCAATAGCTTATGGAAATCTACTGTGAGATCCTTAGCAACCTCTTTCAAGATGTATATCGTACTGTCAGTGGAAGCCTCTGAATAAGAAGCATCCGATACTATTTTTTTATTATGTCGTCAGCCGCTGTCAGGAGCCTTTAAATTAGTCTGTCTTAACAGATCAAGCTGTGTGATCTCATCTGTTTCATCACATGCTTACACAGTGGCGTAGAGAGAAAAAATGTGTTTGTCTCGTGCTTCACACTGCTGCGATTCTTTGGAATAAGGTATTCCCTCTAAAGTCAACTCACAACCACATGTACTTCTTCTCCCACCTTGGTTGCTCCAATGTAGGGTCTCCCTTCGTTTTGATTGGTTTGATATCTGTTTCACATATTTTGTTGCTTTGGTCTTTGAAGGAGGCTTCATAGTTTCCAGGAGAAGCATCTCTTGAAGTGTGAAGTTCTTTTCCAGGTTTGTTGTAATGTTTTCCTATGGGATTGCTTTTTCATGTTTTAGCAACCTAGTTCTTGTAGAGAAGTTGTTGGAACTTGGAGCCATACTTCCTTTTTTTTGTGTCTATGCTCTCTAAGTTAGGCTGGATCCGAGAGTTGTTGGCTCGAATTGTATTGGAGTATTATTTGTTTATTCACTTCTTTTCCCGCCTTTCTAGATCAAAGCACATTATTATTTTTCCACGCAAAAAAAGCAGTGTTACTTTTTTATTTCATACTTAAAAACTTAGATTTCAGATTCTTGCTTATGTTGAGTCTTAAGCATGTATTTACTGCACCTCTGTCTGGTTCAGAAAATGGCCTTTTGGTACCCATGCAATGAACAAATGGAGTTTATGTATTCGGAAGACTGAAAAGATCTATACAACTGAAGTTTGGTGGTTTGATCTTTGTGGGTCTGTTATCGAAGCCTTCTGCTAACCTCTCCATCGCCCATTGACATGTCTTGCCCAAAATTTTAGGCTTTTAGCATGGATGGTTGCATACGCTACTCTGTTTCTTGACTTACCCATGCTCCTTTGCTTTTCCTTTCTCGGATGTACTCAAAATGATGAAATTAAGGTACCACTACCCATGCTACTAGGTTGCTCGATGTTGTTCAACAACACAATAAAGGTGCTTACTTAGTAGAGGAGATGAAATTATTAGCATGTATTCTCTTTATGTAAATTATTTCCAAGGGCGAATGCAGTATACACCTAACAATTACTCCCTCAATTCTTTTTACTCCTACTGGATTTGTATATTTTTACATAATTTATTTTTTCTTCCATTGCTCACGATCCTGTTTGGTGAAATTGTTAATTGTTTATGTGATTTATTGAAGCTTTATGCAGATAGGTTTGTTATTATGTGAAAGCATTTATGCAGTCAGAATACCTTTTCTTTAAAAGAAAAAAAGAATGGATGAGGAGTTTAGAAAGCGTGATGAGCTGGAGAGGAGGCTACAAGATCAAAGTTCTGAACCAAGAGAACTGCCACTAGAATATTTGAGGACTATCACAAACAACTTCTCTGATAAGCGAATACTTGGTCAAGGTGGCTTTGGTAAGGTCTATAAGGTAGGATTAAATAATATCTTTTTTGTCCTCTCAATTTTTTGTAATATCCAGACTTTATCAAGAATGCCATATCCATATTATTAAGAGAATGTAAGCAGGGAATACTGCAAAATGGGGAAATGGTCGCAGTGAAGAAGCTAGACCAGTTAAAGCCAGGAGTTCAGGAGAGCCAATTTGAGAATGAGGTTTGTCATCTGATGAAGCTTAAGCATTCCAATATAGTGCGATTTCTTGGCTACTGTTACGAAACACAGAATGAATTGGTTGAATACAATGGAAAATTTGTTTTCGCCGAGAAGCAACAGAGGCTGCTTTGCTTGGAGTATCTGCCAAAAGGAAGCCTTGATAAACATATTTCAGGTATAATAATTACACAGTTTTCTATTTCATTTGGTTTATCGCTATTGTAATTTCTGTGGTTCGAGCATAGGTCCTGCTATAATATCGCACAATTTCTCATGCACTCTGAGTGTTGAGTGAGATTATATGATGCTGACACCACTCCGTATGAAATAGGGCATTCCATAGAATTCTTCTGTGGTCCTTTCGTATATGATCTCTTGAATAGTTCATTTTGATTTTCTTATATATACTTTTCTCAAGGAGTTGATAATTTCAGTTGCATACGATTGTTATGTGTTCTCCTTGTCTTCCCTGTCCCCGCTAATTGGTGATGCAAAAGAAGGGTAGGGAGGTAGATGATTTTTTCTCGGACACGCAGAAGAGCTGCGTATCATTATATTAAGAAGATGAAAAAAGGGACTAGAGCTTGTACAATCCCATACAACACGCACACCACACTATTGTTCCCAGTTTACATTCACGCCTGTAACTTATCATAAGAACGACCGAGACTACCACAGAAAATTACTAACCAAGGGAGGTAGATGATTGAAGAGTGTGAGGGGAACAGAAAGGGTATGGCAGGGATAAAGGGCCGAAAGAGTGGGAGGGGAATGGACCTGCATAATGGGCAAGCTGCTGCCATCCACGCCGGGCTCTGACGGCTGCAGTCAGCACATAGCTCCCTCAAGTTAGTTAAGTGGCAGTCAATCTGCAAGGGGGTGTGGTGTTACAAATGAGCAACTCATCTTTTCCATGGCCCAAAGTGGGCACGATGTATACATGTACATAACCAGAAAACCCATTTAACTACATGGAAAATACAAGAATGCACGCACAGTAACGTATATCTAACAGATCTGACAGTAGTGGGGGGGCATCGCGTGAGGTTATTAGAGATGGGGAAGTGAGCTGCCATGAGGGAGGGAGGGACGGAGGTACCTTGGCACTGGATGCAAATATTTCTTCGGAAGCCGCTATAATAGCAAGAGACGGTGGCTAGGATTTTGACCTTTGCATTGATACTATCTGCAAATGTGACGTGAAGATGAATATCTTTTTAGTCTCATGGAACAACCCACAAGAGTGAATATATGCATATATATTGGGTCAACTTAAACGCCCAATTGCATAGCATTCTCTATGCAACCAGCATATGAATGCAGTCTGAATGTATTGGTTCCAATGTGTGATGTCGTGCAAAGTTTTAACAATAAGTTGACTTTTGGGTTGCTTTTACAAATGCAGATGCAGCTTCGGGGCTTGATTGGTGCACACGCTACAAAATAATTAAGGGGATTTGCTGTGGTTTACATTATCTTCACAAGGAATGTCAGCATGAAAGCAACGCTTCCATTATTCACATGGACCTAAAACCTGCAAACATATTGCTCGATGACAATATGGTGCCAAAAGTTGCGGATTTTGGTCTGTCAAAACTCTTCGATGACAAAAAAACTCAGGCTCGTGCTACTACTTTTTTGGGATCATTGTAAGTTCATTGTCCATTTATAATCCATTCATTTTAGAGATAAAGGAAATGTGTTGTAGACTTTTAGTCCTCTTAACTTTCAAAGTTGGAACAATAATGTTGCAATGCAGTGGTTACATGGCGCCAGAATACATGTATGGACGTATAATCTCAACTAAAGCCGACATATACAGTTTGGGTGTAATAATCATAGAGATCATAACGGGTGGCGGTATTAATTTTGACATTACAGCTTCCTGCAGGGACTTCGTTGAGACTGTAAGTTGTATTTAAACATTCAAGGTTTCATCTAACGTGGCATTTTTATATTTTGCCTTGGGTATAATATCAAGCTCTGTTATAATTTTCCAGGTACTAAAGAATTGGAGAAATAGACTGGAAGCAGCACCATCAGCATCAGATTGCCAAGTAATAGAAAGTTGCCTTGAAATAGGTCTAAGCTGCATCAAATTTGACCGATATGAAAGGCCTACATCTAGGGAAATTATCGAGAAGCTTAATAGATTGGAAAACAGAGATCGCAGTGCCAACAATGAGGAAAAGCTAACTGCAGATCAGGTATTATTACTTATGGAATAGAAGCCATTAATTTTCTTTAGAGTTTAGAAAAAATGTTTCTTGTTGTCTCTATGGAAGTATTAGCCAATCAGGTGTCCCGAAAAAGGATATCCAGGGTTTGTGGTCTGCAGTTAAGTTTCGTGGCAATTTTAGTATACCTGAATGTGTGCGCGGGTGTGTTGATCTGTGCGCTCATACCAGCAAGCGTGGTCAAAGAATTTGATTGATGCAGAAATGTGGAAATGTATAATAATACTGTTACATGCATTCAGCAATATAACTGATGCATAGAATCTCCCATGGCTTATAATTAATGCCAACAACTTTTTGCTGCAGATCATTTCTGATCCAAAGAAGTTGGTTGAGATCAACCCTCTTCAGCTCCGCTTTTCCTTGGAGCTTGATGAGCAGACCCGTTGCCTTGTAAAGCTCACAAATAAGACAGATGAATGTGTTGCATTTTATTTTGGGGTTGCAAGGGCGACAAATAACTATTACATCGAACCGACTATTGGCTTGCTGTTGCCAGAGTCCACACTTAATGTAGTTGTAACAGTGGAAGAGCAATATGAGTTACCATTGGGCTCGCAGTGCAATGATGAATTCCTTGTACAAAGCGCCATTGTGGGGATGCATATGCTCATGTATATGCTCATGTCCAAGGCCATCACGGTAGATATGTTTAATAACATGTCAAACAGCACGGTAAATAAGGTGAAGTTAACAGTAGCCTATGTCCCACCACCCCAACTACGTGTGTTGTCCGAGGAGAGTTCATCACCGCAGCTACAGGTATTTGATGGCTCTGTTTTAGTTTTCTCAAACATAAATTTTGTCATATTTATTCTGGATGCTTACTACTCTAAGTCACATTTTATTACTGTTTTAAGCATATGACCATTGCAAACTACAAGGCTTACTAATTTTTTTATTTAACAAGACTACAAATAAAAAAACTTATTTTCCCATCAAACAAAGCCCCAAGAGAAAAAGAAATAGGGGAAAGCAGTCAAAGAAAAGTCAGTTAACTATGTACAAAAGGAGAATAAGCAATGAGGATGGAGCTGCCAAGTTTCTCAAGAAAAGCCAGTCAAGTATGTACAAAAGGAAAATCAGCACTGAGAATGAAGAAGCCAATTTTCTCCAGGCAGATAGCCCATCAACGAGTGATCAGGTACGACATCTCACGGACATTGTTCTGTTGTGCTTTTGGGTGGCAGTTGTATGTTAAAATTAAACAGGATATGATGGTGGATGTAAGCCGATTTGGACCTTCCGGTGTTGTAACTTGTAAATGATATCATAGGGCATGAACATATGGCGCATGGCATGTGTAGGCTATGCATGACTACACACCAATGGCATATTTACATGCAATTCCACTTTTCATCGTGTGCAAACCTTTTTGCTCCAGGAATCCTGCGACCGGGAAACTGACTCATCATCAATAATCACTGAGACGTTAGCAGGAATCCTGCAACCAGGAGAGACCAGCACATGTGATGTGGATTGTGAACTGGTAGATTTTATAAGAGAGATATTGAATGCGGCATTTCTCCATGCTGGCAGCGTCAGCTCTCTTTTGGAGCGGTTTGATGGTTCAAGTATCCTGGATCCTTGTATACTAGAAGAGCTAAATCTGAATGTTAGATTGGTGCTTGGGGAAGATGAGGGCTTATCCTTCAGAGACAAAACGAAGTTTGTCTTTGATCGGGTAAATGAACTGTTGAGTGAGAAATGTGCACATTATTTCAATGCAGGGTATGACATGTGGTTATTGGGGATTTTAGTAATGCAGAAGCTTTCGGCGGAAGAAATCTACAAAGAGATGACTAAAGGGATCATCCGTAGAGGATCGGAAAGTTTGGATAGAGTCGTATCCCAAGATATTAAAGATTGGCTAAATGATTTCAAGCTGGAGTCATATGCAACTGAGAGTGACATATCAACATTTTTGCTAGATTACTTGATTGATGAAATGATTTTCGATCTGCTCACTGACTGCACAGCTTAGAAAATCAGGCTCAAGACCTTATAATTGCATTTGTAATTGGAAAGTTGTCCTGGTGATTGAGCCTGATCCTATCTCTAGGAGGCGTTCAAACTATGTGAGGTTACTTTTTTATTTAATTTGTGAGGGCACACCAGGCTTGTACAATGCCATTGTTAGAAAAATTAAATATTTGTTGTTGCCCGATTATTTTGATGCTCAATTGCTTAAAGTATTTATACGTGAATCAGGTGCTGATGTTTACCTACAAATTTATAAACCATACACTCATTTTAGTATAAACCATACAATCATTTTAGCGCATATGGTACGCCAGTTGAGCAAAACAATTGGCTGAATTTAGAACATGAGGAGCTGTTGGAGTTTATCCTGGAGAGTAGGAGGTCACACTTCCTTTTTCCTGCACGTGTAGTCTATTCCAAGGAGAATTCTACATATGCTACTGAAAATTCCTAAATCCTATACAAGATCAATGATTTATGAAAGCATCTATGTCGCCTATGGCACAGTAGATGATCAATGGAAAGATTAGACGACACTCAAATTACCTATTTTCTATCTATACATACACGACTAGGGCTGGACTATCTAGCCAGCTCGGCTCGGCTCGGCTCGTTATCTTAACGAGCTGAAATGCTGGCTCGCGAGCCAGCTTGTTAAGTTCACTGCTCGCCTCCAGCATCTTTGTCGTGACCTGAGGAACAAGACGACAACCATGCCATCGGGTACATCATCACGCTTTTGAGCACGACGGCGTGTTGGCCAGGAAGGCGGAGGTCGACTTGCGGAGGTCGTCGCGACCGAGAAGGGACGGGGACTGGTAACATGAAAGAACCGGCACCACCACACAAGGGGAGTAGGGGGAGGGGTGGCACCGCATGGCTTGAGTCGTCGCACGACACATCGCCTATCCGCGGCCTGGATCTTGACTCGGTCCCCTTCCATTGTGTCACACCCGGTTTTTAATAGAAACCGCACATGTATTCCAGGATCAAGTCTCATACATGTAGTGACTTAAGTGAATAATAGAAACAGTGTATAACGTTTATTACACCCTTATTTAAACGAATAACTTAAAGTTCTCAAAAGACTCAAAAACTCAAAACGCTAGCGGAAGACTTCAAAGCTCCAAAACTCCACAGGGACGTCGACCGGAGGTTCCACAAACTAGATGTAGTGGCCATAACCATCATAGAAATAATCACCACCATCCTCTAAGCAGCATGACAAAACATTGTAGGGGAATAGCAAGAGTGAG
>LAPY01001455.1:62001-73548 GCA_000970635.1 Eragrostis tef
CCCTCCGCCTCGCCAAGCACTTCGCGGCGGCGGAGCAGTCGCCGTCGTCCACCGACGGCGGCGATGACGGCGGCAACAAGAACGTCGTCTTCTCGCCGCTGTCCGTGTACGCGGCGCTGGCGCTGGTCGCCGCAGCACCCTCTACGAGCTCCTGGCCGTCCTCGGCACGGGATCCCGTGACGAGCTCGCCGAGCTCGTCCGCGGAGTGGCGGAGCGCGCGCTCGCCGACGGGTCGGACCGCGAGACGCGCCCGCTCAAGCCCGCCTACCGCGACGCCGCCGTTGAGTCCTACAAGGCCACGACGCGCGCCGTCGACTTCTGAACACAGGTCAGATCTATTCATCAAGTTCATGCATTGCATGCAGCAAGAGTTGATCGATCTCTAGCTAGTAAATCCTACTTTCTCGTAATACGTATATCTGACATGATCTGAATCTGTTGTCCCTTCTTGATTGGTTGGGTGCAGTCGAAGGAAGTGGTCGACGAGATCAACAGATGAGTGGCGCAACTGACGAACAACCTGATCCCCGGCGTGCTCCCCCTGATGTCTCTGAACCCGTACACCCGCCTCGTGCTCGCCAACGCCGTCTACTTCAAGGGCAAGTGGGCCAAGCCCTTCTCCAAGGACAGCACCAAGGTTGCCAAGTTCCACCGCCTCGACGGCACCGCCGTCGACACCCCGATGATGCACAAGCACCGAGGGCGGCAGCTCATCGCCGTGCACGACGGGTTCAAGGCGCTCATGCTGCCGTACAAGGCCCCGGCCGTCGCCGCCCACGTCGTCGACAGAAACCAAGAAGAGGGAGCCCGTCACACAGTTCCACATGTGCGTCTTCCTCCCCGACGCGCGCGACGGCCTCTGGGGCCTCGTCGACGAGATGGCCTCCTCCGGCCCGGATGACTTCCTGCACGGCCACCTGCCTGTAAAACAGAGGATATAGCGGAAGGCGTTGCCTCTCTCAGGACGTCGCCAATGTTTATATATTGAGGTTAACTTGGAGTACAAGGTACAAGTTACAGATAGATACATCTTAGAGATATATTCAGATACAATAGAAACCAGTTATGATCTAAACTAACTAGTCAATATCTTCAACACTCCCCCTCAATCACAACTTTCCCAAGTTGAGATTGTGTCGAAAAGCAATTTATTTCTTCAGCGGTAAAACCTTGGTGAATTCATTCGCTACCTGATCATCTGAAGAAATGAATCGAACATCAAGCTGTTTACGTGCAACACGCTCTTTGACAAAATGAAAATCCACTTCAACATGCTTAGTGCGACCATGAAAAACAGGATTTGCAGTCATATATATAGCACCAAGATTATCACACCACAGACATGGTGGTCTCACTAAGTTAATCCCAAGTTCATGAAGAATACTTTGCATCCAAATAAGCTCTGCTGTTGCATTGGCCAGCGCCTTATATTCAGCCTCAGTGCTGGACCTAGAAACCGTGGCCTGTTTACGAGCCGACCATGAGATCAAATTAGGATCAAGAAATATTGCAAACCCTCCTGTGGAACGCCGATCATCAGCTGAACCAGCCCAATCTGCATCAGTAAAGGCACTTAACAATATGGAGGTGCTTTTTCGAATTCGAATGCCATATCCCAATGTTCCACTTAAATAACGCAAAATTCGCTTTACAGCTGCCCAATGAGTAGTGGTCGGAGCATGCAAGAATTGACACACTTTATTGACAGAGAATGAGATATCAGGCCGTGTCAAAGTCAAGTATTGCAAAGAACTAACAACACTTCTATAATTCGTAGCATCTGAACTACTGAGAGGCTCACCATCAGTAATAGACAGATGTTCATTAGTCGGCAATGGTGTATTCATAGACTTGAAATTCTTCATACCAGCCCTTTGAAGAACATCTGAAGTATACTTTTCTTGGGTTAACAGAATAGTATCACCATTCCCCCGTACGATACCCAAGAAATAATTAAGAGAGCCAAGATCTTTAAGGGAAAAATCCACACGGAGATCACTAAGCAAGGCATCAACAGCAGCACTTGACGAACTAGCAACAATAATATCGTCAACATAGACAAGAAGATATATAGTGATGTTGCCTTTGTGGTAGATAAATAAAGACGTATCAGCCTTGGAAGCAAGAAATCCTAACTGAATCAGTTTGGTGCTCAACTTAGAATACCAGGCCCGAGGAGCTTGTTTCAAGCCATACAAAGCCTTGTCCAATTTGCAAACATGAGAGTGATGTTGAGAATCAATGAACCCAGGCGGTTGACGCATAAAAACCTCCTCTTCCAGAACACCATGAAGAAACGCGTTCTGCACATCTAGCTGTCGAAGAGTCCATCCTTGAGAAACAGCAATAGAGAGAACCAAGCAAATAGTAGCTGGTTTGATAACTGGGCTAAAGGTATCCTCATAATCAATCACATACCGTTGTTTAAAACCTTTTGCAACAAGTCGTGCTTTATAGCGATCAATGGAGCCATTAGCCTTCGTTTTCACCTTATAAAACCATTTACAATCAATCACATTTGGAATTCCATCAGCAGGAACAAGATGCCAAGTACCATTCCTCATGAGAGCTGAATATTCCTCATTCATAGCTTGCTTCCAATTCGGATCATGCAAAGCTTCATCCACCATACCCGTGAAAAGCTTCTTCGGTTTAATAATGTTGTGATGTAGCTGCGTGCGCCGTGGAGACAGAGCAGGAGCTTGCACTGGAGGAGATGGAGTCGCATTGGATGCAGGCGAAGCAGTAGAGGGACTGCTGGGAGCCACAGATGATCCCGAAGCCATAGAAGATCCCGCAGGAGACAAAACAGCAGCCTCTGCGTCCAAACCATCAGGTGCACCCGCAGGCAAATCAGTAGCCGGCACGTCATCAAGCGGGGCCAGTTGTGCCCCAGGTGCCGACCGCGCAGGTGTGGCAGCAGACGACCGAACGGGGTCCGAGGCGGGTGCAGCCGCACGTGAGTCGACGCGGGCACCGGATCGGATCCGCGGACAGGAGCCGCAGATGGCGCTGACTCCGGCACAGATTCGGCAGCAGGCGGGACCAGAGGATCCACCGCGGGATCAGTGCCAGGATTTTCTGCAGCCAACGAAGAAGAATGCGCCAAGGGAAAAAATACCCGTCACCTGGCGCAAGAACAGTCCTGTTCTCCAAATTCAGCACATCCTGCGTCCCCTGAACAACATCATGCTCACTTAAGAGGTTAGTAGACGTAGGCACCTCAGCCATTCCAACTGAATTACCCCCAAACGAAGTAAAAGAAAGCAAAGTAGGAGGAATGAGCAATATTTCAGAACGGAGAAGGGCACCGGCATTAGAGTGTAGTTCAGCAAAAGGAAAAACAGTCTCATCAAAAACCATATTGCGAGAAATATGAACACGCCCTGCCTTGATGTCGAGACACTTGTAGCCCTTGTGATGACTACTATACCCAAGAAAAACACACCGTTGAGAGCAAAACGATAATTTGTGGGTCTTGTATGGGCGCAGGTTTGGCCAACAGGCACAACCGAAAATCCGGAGAGAAGAATAATCCGGCTTTTTATCAAACAATTTTTCAAGCGGAGATAGATTATCAATAACTCGAGCCGGCAAGCGATTAATAAGAAAAGCAGCCGTGAGAAACGCTTCATCCCAATATTTGAGCAGCATAGACGCATGGGACAATAAGGCGAGACCAACTTCCACAATATGGCGATGTTTCTGCTCGGTAGAACCATTCTGCTGATGTGTGTGGGGGCATGAGACAAAATGAGAGATGCCAATGCGTTCAAAAAAGGAACTAAGCTTTTGATATTCACCACCCCAGTCGGTTTGTAAGGCTAGGATCTTTTTGTCAAATAAACGCTCAACATGTGCTTGGAAATCATGAAATTTGCGAAACACTTCAGACTTATGTTTGAGGACATAGACCCATGTAAACTTACTAAAATCATCAATAAAGCTTACATAATAGTTGTTCCTTCCAACTGAACTAAGAGCAAGACCCAACACATCTGAGAAAATTAACTCTAAAGGAGCCTTTGACACGATAAAAGACTTGGGAAAAGGAAGTTGATGAGCCTTGGCCTGCGGACAAGCATGGCATACAGACTCAACATGTTTATTGGACACATAAGGCAAATTATTATCACGAAGGACACGAAGGACTGTCGAAAACGACGGATGACCAAGCCGGCCATGCCACCTCTTTGAAGACGGTTTGGTGACACCAAATGCACACTTGGTCGACGAGTGCTCCAAGGAAGGAAGGGGATAAAGGCCATCTCTACACTTGCCGCGAAGAAGAACTTGTCTCGTTGCTCGGTCCTTAACAAGAAAAAAACATGGATGATACTCAATAAACACATCATTATCATATGTTAAACGATGAACGGAGGCAAGATTACGATTAGCACGAGGCACATGAAGGACATTATTAAGAAAAATACTACGAGTGGGGGTAACAACAGTAGATTGGCCAATGTGCTTTATTGTCATACCTGCCCCATTCGCGGCATGGACTTGATCAGCACCATGGTAGTTCTCCTTCATGGTAAGCTTGTCCAGGTCTCCAGTGATGTGATCCGTCGCGCCGCTGTCAGTGTACCAGGTGGGATCCACCGGATAGGACGTGACAGCGGAGGATGCAGATTTGTCGGGGCCGATGAAGTCCTTGTCGAACCGCTTCTAGCAGCGCAAGGCGGTGTGGCCATACTTGCCAGACACCTGGCATTGATGATCCTTGTAGGGGTTGTTCGGGTTGCCGCCACCGCGGCCACCACCACGCTGAGGACCACCACGAGCGGGAGGAGTGCTCGAGTTGCCGAGGCTGCGACCACCATCACCACGGCCACGGCCGATCGGCCTCCTCCTTCTGCTCCTTCTGTATCGCCATGCGCGCCTCTGTTGACAATAGGCGAGCATAGAGATCATCAAGCCCGACTGCATCAGCCGAGCCAGTAACCTGCTCGATGAGCGGGTTGTAGTCTGCGTCGAGTCCATTCAGGACATGGGACACGACATCATCTTCATCCAGCGGCTTTCCAGCAGCCGCCATCTCATCGGCATAACCCCTCATCAGGGAGAGGTAGGCCGTCATGGTCATGTCCCCCTTGCGAGTGGACGACAGCTTGGTTCGCAGATGCAGAATCCGCAACCTTGACTGGGAGGTGTAGGTCTTGGTGATCGCCGCCCACATGCCCGCCGCCGTCGTGTTGGAGGAGACGCCAGCTAGCACTTCCCTCGACAAGAAAGTGACCAGATAGGTCAGGACGTGTTGATCATGAACACACCAAGTGACGTAATCTGAGTTTGCAACCAACAGCTTCTTGCTGTCTTTCTCAATCTCGATTTGCTTCGGCGGCGCAATCTCAGAGCCGTCGAGAAAGCCCTCAAGCTGCGCAGCGCGGATGGCCGGCAGCACCTGGGCACACCAAATGCGATAGTTCTCCCTGGTTAGCTTTTCAGCCACCAGGATGGAGAGAGAGCTCGGCATGGATGGAGAAACAGACGAGCTCGCCATTGCCAGATGTGTTTTGGAAGAGTCGCTCTGATTACCATGTAAAACAGAGGATATAGCGGAAGGCGTTGCCTCTCTCAGGGGGTCGCCAATGTTTATATATTCAGGTTAACTTGAAGTACAAGGTACAAGTTACAGATAGATACATCTTAGAGATATATTCGGATACAACAGAAACCAGTTATGATCTAAACTAACTAGTCAATATCTTCAACACTGCCCACGGAGAAGGTGGGCCTCGGCACGCTGCAGCTGCCCAGGTTCAAGACGGAGTTCTCCAGCGAGCTCACCGGCACGTTCCGTGACATGGGGATCGGCGCCGCGTTCGACGCCCGAAAAGCCGACCCGTCCGACATGACCGAGGAGGACGATTCGGGGCTGCCGCTGGTGGTACAGGACGTGTTCCACAAGGCCGTCATCGAGGTGAACGAGGAAGGCACCGAGGCCTAATTTGAATTGCATTCTAATAACGTGATTTGTAACAAATTTTTCAATGCAGCATAGGTTAGAACTCTAGCTTGTAATAAAATGAAACGCTATTTCACAATATCTTGATGCTATGTAAAATCTTCTTTACTCTTTATTATTTGTCTTCTCACTTCACCCTGCCTGCGTGCGTCGCGCGTGCCCGTGCCGCTCTCACCGTGAAAAACGGCGCCGACAAGTGGGTCGCCTGTCCTCGCGCACGCCCGCTCGCGTCTCCTCCCCGCTCCAGCCTAAACGAAACATGCGCCCTCACCCGCCTCCGGTCGCCCTCGAGCCTCCCCGCTGCCTCGTCACCGCCCCGCCGTCCGCGCCTACGTTCGCTGCCACCGCCGCCGCCTCAGCTTCGCAACGACAGTGGCAGCGCTCCCATCCAACCTTCAGCACTGCACGTGCCCCCATAGGACGACAAGGCGGAAAAACCGGCCTGCTCCCAGTGGACGATGACCCCGCTGCCACAGCTACTCAACGATAGCCCATCAGTTGTTTAGCCCATCAGGTGTTTCTTCCTTCGCCTTCAATTTGATTGGATTTGTTTTGGTTAAGATCGATCTGACAAAGGTGCTTCCCGTATGCTCAACCGTATATGCAGTTCCCATTTATTGCTGTATATTTCTGTGTTTCTACCTACCACCTATCTGATGAAACTATTATAGAATTATTTTTGTGTGGGTTATGGTAGTGCTATACGTAGTTTGAAATCAACAGAGCTCCATCTGTTCGTTTGTTTCCACTCAAGCAATGATCCATCACATCAGGTCAGATGGTATAAATGTGCACAATAATTCTAACTGATCTAATTAGTATGAGGGTTAATTGTTGCGGATTTTTTTGGGGCTACCAATGTTTGTCCTGGTTTTTTATAGATGACTTACATGGTGTGGACTAAATCATTTTTCTTCTGTTGTGCATGTCAGACTGGATACTATACTGACATTAGTTTGCAATTTATTTTCCCTATTTGACTGGGTTAGGCAGGTGTAGGTAGTATAATCGACAAGTTTGCAGAGACCATATCATGTTTGGTGCAGGGTATATGGCGCCATTAAAAAAGTGTGGGTTTAAAACTCCATTCGTGGGCCTTACAGACAACACTAACGGCAAAGGACGTCAGGTGGAATCTATTGCACCACAACTACATATATTGTGGATCCTAAAGAGCCAAAAAGGCAAAGGGAGATAGAGACATGCATAGATGTGTGACAAGCAATGATCTGAGTGAAAAAGGAAACACCGTATTATACGAGGAGAATTTAGATCCTACTAGATAACATGCTGGTAAGACTGTTAGGATCCATCAGAATAAGCTTGAGCTAGGTGCGGTGGATGTTGCTCGAGAACTTCATTAATCTAGGTTGACTTCATTGCGATGTTGCTTCTCCTTTCCATTTAGATGTTGGAGGTAGTAACATCATTATTGTGAATTTGTAGATGACCCACAAAGTGATCCAATGCCATTGAAAACCCGTAAATACTCATTGTTGCAAAACTTGTGTTCGTATGCATACTTTTAGCTTCTGTAATTCCCAATGAGATAATAATAATACTTGATCGGTGTTTTTTTTGGCACTAAATGTATTGACTTCAAAATTCTGCAGAATTATTGGACGTCCGACAGTCCAAGCATACGCTTAACAGGACTTTGTAAATCATGGGCTTATTTAAAGGATAATATGGTCGACAGGGACTAGAACATGCCGGTAGCAGAGGCTCCGGGCGGGATTCGGTTGCTGAGCTGGTGCCCTGCTGCTTACTCTTGCTTGGATTTGGGATGGGAGGATTGTGATATAGGTAGTTTGATTTCTGGCACGTTTCATAACTCCCCAAACATGAGCCATCAAAGCATGCCTCTTATTCTGTTGTGTTTGCTCATATAATTTAAGGATCAATGAGTAGAAGCACCATCGACAGAAAATTTAAGGATGCATCAATTTGGTGGTAGGCCTGAAGTCGATATTGATGCCACTGAAATAAATATGCTGAGGAATTAATGTTTTCATGCAGCAGAAATTCAAGGATTTTTCAATGACAACCCTATAATGTGATCCCGTGTTCCTCACATTGTTCATTTTTTTCTTATATCTAAACTTTTGACCAGTCTGCTTCTAATTTCTCCAAGACAATGGCATGTTCATTGTTGAATGTTGAGGATATCTACCGAGAAATAGTCCACTATTAATAAAATTACTTGTAATTTGTTGTTTGCACAGAAGTTTAGGAATTAATTTTTTTGCTGCTAGATTAGCAGCTTCTTTCCTAAATTTTTCTCTACTCTTGCAACGAGAGAAAACCCATTATTGGCACGGTCTCCCTGCTTGCCAAGATCCTGAAGATGACCAGATGGCATGTGCTCTACTAAGTACTAACTCAAGAAACTCCAGGTAAGAAAAGCCCCTTCCTTCTCCCTGGTCTGTAACTAATTTTCCTGTCCTCCTCTTCTGAATCTCCCTCTATTCTTTTATTTGTCTTTTAAGTTGTGATGATGCGCACAACTGCTTGGGAACGGCTAATCAGGTCAGAAGTTTAGTGAATAAGGGACGAAGGGCTGTATGTCCCATCATTCACATAATGATCCATTTTCTGAATGATTACTGCTTTTTTGGGCTTATTCTGCCATTAGTCTTCCGTTGGTGTTTGCTTAGAAATAGTATTCTAATTGCTGCATTTTTTGTGTCTATCTTTATTATGAATTAGTCTTCCATTGATGTTTCCTTAGAGATAGTGTTCCTGATTTGAGTTCTCATGTTACCTTTTTCAGGTCAAGTCGGTCACAGCGCCCTTAAAATGATGCCATTACATTTCATTAGAAATATCAGACCTTTTCCCATTTCCCGCTGCATTGGCCACAGCTCAGGTACCAGTAAGTGAGCTTGCCACTTGCATTAGGGATGAGAACTGTTTTGTCTCGTAGGAAAATCGGGATTTGAAGTAAAGATTCCGAAATAAATTGTGCATTTGTGTTCAATTCCAAGAAACCTCTACAATGAAATGAAACTATAGTTGTCTGATGTTAGACTGGTCCTAGACTTTTCAATGCAGTGCCATAATCCCAATTTTTTTTATGCGTTTTTCATCAAGAATTTTGGCATACATTATAATGTCTGATACCTGCTTACTTCATGTTAATTTTTCCCTACGTATCTAATCTGAACCCCATTTTTTTATCAGTTGAATTTTTGACTAACAGACCACACTCTTTTACAATCAGTAGAAACTGAGGCATATAGGATGCTGGCTGTTATTTCTGGGCGTTGGGACAGATGTAGAGAAGAGAGAACACTAACGAAACAAAGGACACCATGGACATATTTCCTCAAAGAGCCTGGTAGGATGCGCTTCCTTTGATACAATGCTTGCAATGAAAAAAATAGGGCTAACTGATTCTCTTTAGCTGATATCAATATTGTTTTTGTGAAATACTTGATTGAAAAAATAAAAGGCAAAATCAACAAGCTATAGTGTTAACAGGTTTTACTTGGGGGGCCAGACGATGGGTACATGCCTTGTCCATATATACAATAGTAGTTCAGCAGTACGACAAGGAATTTGAGTTCTCAAGGCTGCATGTGTTTATTTTTATCATACTCCCATTGTAATGTTCACTGCATTGGGTTCGCATCTCACATTGCACATGTTTAACCTTTTGTATATACATAGGACACTATATGTAGACACTAATTTTTCTACTTTACATGTCCTAAGGGCGAGGATCTAAGTGTTTATGTTCTATACTTTTGGAGAAATATTTTGCCTTTACATCTCTTACCATTGTAAATATTTTCAATAATTTTTTTTCTTGACTGCATTGGAATCTTAATCAGAAATGTTAACGGTGGAAACACATCTTGTTGGATATAGTCATTAACCTTTGTAAAAAAATGTAGATTTGACGTGCCATAATTTTTGGATGACAATATAATTAACATGGTTGTAATAAAAAATATTGAGGAATTTTTTTTATCAGCCTGTGGCAACGCACGAGCACTTTTGCTAGTAAAATATAATGCAACATTGTCACTTGGTTAAGATTTACAGGTGGTGAATCTTTATTCGCGTAGCAAAGCACATGTGCATTGTGCCAAGTGTACTTAGAACTACTTGCCTATTCATTGCACGTTCAAGTAGCAATAATGTTATAGGTATTGCTAGGAAATAAAAAGGCACATGCTAACTGGTTTTCAATCAAATGTTGGCCATTACATTGTTTTCAATGTATGGATTGGTGAATTGGTTTGATAGGTTTCAGGTGAAAACAACAAACTATTTTTGAGCTCAAATTTGGAACGCTATATGATTTTTTTTTGGAATACACATGCTTCGTCACTCAAGCTTGCCGCTACAGAGGAAGATTGAGAATATTGGAGACGCACACACTGCCGTGTATATATAGCAAACAAGTAATTTGAGTGTCGTCTAATTTTTCAATTGATCAAGTATTGCACATTGGAGTAGTTAATAGGCGACAGAGATGGAAGTGTATATATAGTATTGCACAATAGATCAAGTATTCCCTCAATGAATTAAGTATAGGATTAAGTAAAGTATCTGCCCGCATAGTCTATATAGGATATTTAGGAAAGTATCTGCATGCATGCCTGCGTAGTATCTTTCTTTCATTGTATATTGTAATAATAAATAGACTACGCGTCCAGAAAAAAAAGGATGTGTGTGACACCCTCTCCAAGATACTTTCCTGAATCCTACTCTCCAAGTTTCTTTTTCGAACATGAATCCATGTCATCAACGTTTGCTTGTCCTATAAATATTGCTTCGGTGCAGATACATCGATACGCTGAACACAAAAATAAGCTTGTACACACCGCGGGACACAGGACACCCGTCGAGACCGATCGATCGCCATATATGGAAGCCGCCGACGCGAGTGCGAGCAAGAAGCCGCGCCGGTCCGCCGGCCCGGGCTCCCTGACGTCGCTCACCCTCCGCCTCGCCAAACACTTCGCGGCGGCCGAGCAGTCGTCGTCGTCGTCCACCGAAGATAGCGGCGGCAACAAGAACGTCATCTTCTCGCCGCTGTCCGTGTACGCGGCGCTGGCGCTGGTCGCCGCCGGCTCCCGCGGCGGGCCGTCCTCGGCGCGTCGTCCGCGGCGTGGCGGAGCGCGCGCTCGCCGACGGGTCCTCCTCCGGCGGGCCGCGCGTGGCGTCGTACAAGGCCACAACCCGCGCCGTCGACTTACCAGGTCAGATCTATATATGTATACTCATTAAGTCGATCGATCCCTAATTAAATAAATGAATTCTAGTACTTGTCCGACATATATCTCTCCATTGGATTGAATTGATTGGGTGCCGTCGAGTGCAGTAGTTGATGAAATCAACAGATGGGTGGCGCAAGTGATGACGCACAACCTGATCACCGACGCGCTCTCCCCGGCGTCGCTGAACCCGTACACCCGCCTCGTGCTCGCCAACGCCGTCTACTTCAAGGGCGAGTGGGACGGGCCCTTCTCCAAGGCCAGCACCAAGCCGGGCAAGTTCCACCGCCGTCGACGGCCCGATGATGCGTAAATCCGGAGAGTGGCAGGCGGGCGCCCGGCAACACG